>JASDQU011105010.1:1614-12124 GCA_032191745.1 Picea mariana
AAGGTGCCAATTCTTGTGGGAGCAAGTCTAACTACTGAACAATGCCCAAAGACACAAGATGAAATAGAGGATATGGCATGTATCCCCTATGCAAGTGTTGTTGGTAGTCTAATGTATGTTATGTTTTTCACTCAACCAAACATTTTCCATGAAGTGGGAGTGTTGAGCATATACACGTCGACACTTGGAAAAGAGCATTGGACAAATTTCAAGAGATTATTCAGGTATTTGTGTGGCACAAAATATTATGCTATATGCTACAAAGGAAATCCTACAAATGACAGTAAAGTAGATGTATATGGCTTTGTTGAAGCCGATTGGGATGGAGATATAGATTGATGAAGGTAGACTAGTGGATATGTGTTCAATATGTTTGGTGGAGAAATGAGTTGGATGTGTAAGCGACAAACTGTCATAGCCTTGTCAACAACAGAACATGAATACATGTTAGCCACTCATGGAAGCAAAGAAGCAATATGGCTACAACAGGTGTGTTCATGATTTGGGTTTGAGTAGGGAGTTATTAAGATAAGCTGTGATAGTCAAAGCGCAATATTTATGGCAAAGAATCCAACTTACCATTCCAAGACTAAGAATATTGATGTACAATACCATTTCGTAAGAGACATGGTGGGAAGAAACAAGGTGTTGCTGGAGAAAGTAGAAACGATGGAAAACATAACAAACTCTTTGAACAAGTATGTCAATGTTGTGAAGTTCTCTTGGTGTAGAGAGGAAATGGACATTTTTGCCATGTTTCTTTGAACACGAGTTCAAAAATATCTTCCTTTCAACAAAGAAGTTAACATGTGGGAGAATGTTGGGTTGTTATAATCTTTGTAGAGAAAATCTAGTCAAGGTGGATCGACAAGAAGAGAAATTTGAGGTCAAAGTGTTCGATCGGGCCAAGTCAAAGTCAAAGTAATCAATAACAAGTTGAAGAGGCCAACCAACAAGAGGTTGAAAGACATCCGTGTGGCAACCAATTGAATAGTGAATGGAGGTTGACTGGTAGTTGACTAGTAAACCAACTTGAAGTTGAATGTAACAGAATCTAGAGATTCATGGTATTTGTAGCCAATTATCTACGTGGATCTGTAACTATTTTTGGGTGCCTTTCTTTAGGGTTTTTCCTACAATAAAGACTATAAATAAGACATGTTGTAATCATAATACAGATGATGTGATGTTGTAAATAATATTTAGATAAATCGTTTTATAGGTTGATATTCATGAATATGTAAGACGAATTAGTTACAGGCTTGTACTTGTGTAAAGAAAGAAGGTATGATGTCAATTGTGTATTAGGTGTAGACCAAGGTTAGGCATGTAACCTTTTGTTCTAAATGAATAATATAAAAAGAGATAAATATGCTCAAGGGATGTTGGTTTTCTCGTTTGAGTTTCCAGGGTAAAATATATGTGTACCGTGTCCTTGCCTTGTCATTTAATTTCTTGATTAAATGTTTCTTCCTCTCTACTGTTAGGTTTAGCATGGAAGTATAATTTCCTAACAAATCTTGGTTAGTTCAGTTAGCCACAAGGGCTAAGAGGAAAATCAATGAGCTATTTACATATTTTTCGATAGACATGAATGGACTCAACACAAAGGTAGATGTGAAAATCATACCATTCAATTCATATAATTGTCTAATTGACATGGATTGGTTGMAAAAACACCATGTTGTCCTAGATTGTTACAACTAGACAATTAGATGTTATGATGAAGAATGGAATCAAAGAAAGATTCAATGCATTTCTAGAAATGTAACTGTTAGAGAAATTTCATCCATGCAATTGAAAAAGATTTTCAAGAAGGGATGCCATATTTTTGTAGCCCATATGGAAGAGGCATCTAAAGATAAAGTGGAAAACATTGAATACCATCTAGTCTTGAGGGATTTTGAAGATGTTTTTACGGAGATCCGAGGATTTCCACCAAAGAGAGACATTGATTTCTCTATCGATTTGGTGCCAGGAGTTTCCCCACTATTCAAGACACCTTACAAAATCAACACAACATAATTGAAGGAGTTGCAGATGCATCTTTTAGAGTTTTTAAAGAATGGCTATATACATCCAAGTGTGTCACCTTGGGGAGACCCAATTATTTTGGTAAAGAAGAAATATGGAACCTTAAGGTCGTGTATTGATTTCAGACAGTTTAATAAGGTTACCATAAGCAAAAAAATCATTTTCCAAGGATTGATGATATATTTGATCAGCTAAAAGGTGCAAGAATATTTTCCAAGATTGACTTGATATCATGCTATCATCAAGTGATAATAAAGGAATAAGACATCAACAAGACAACATCCAAGACAATATATGGGCATTATGAATTCCCAGTAGTTCCATTTGGRCTATCAAATGCACTAGCAGTCTTTATGTGCCTCATGAATGGAGTCTTTARAGAATACCTGGACAAGTTTGTGATTKTTTTCTTAGATGGGATTMTYATCTACTYTAAGTTTGAGGAGGAKTATGAGCAACATTTAAGAATTGTGTAGCAATTTTTAAGAGAGTGTAAATTATATGCTAAACTGAGTAAGTGCATATTTTATCAAAAGAAGATTCGCTACTTGGGACATATAATTTCAGCAAAAATGATAATTGTTGTGCTACTTATATGTTTAGTATAATGCACTCATTAATTATCAATCCGGGATTCGTAATCAAAAGAGTTACAAGACACCAGTAAGAAAGTTAATTTCTAATGTCACGAGTATAGAATTAAACTAGATTATGCATGTTGGAAAAAAATCAAAATAGCAAACTGCAATGTACTTTGGTTGTCTTTCTCAGAGAGGCTATCTATTCCATTATGGCACATGCAAGTATGAGATGGAATTAGTTTGATAGATCAACTCTGATATATGACCCAGAAAACTAACTATGCAATCCACACTTTTGAAAAGAAATCACACATCAATCAGCAAAGCATAGCATGGGTAGTTCAATAGTCAATATGTTGGTTCTATTGTGGTTCACAATGAACTTCACTAGTTCTTATCCAAGTAGTTTTGACTATTTCTGCCAACATCTATGATCACTCAAGGAAATCAAATTCATGAGAACAAAAACATGGCATATGTAAGAACAGAGCAATTAAAGATCTCTAAGCAATTATAGAATAGAAATCTTAATCTAATCTGTACTGCTATCATCTAACAGAGTTAAAGCTTTAGCTAATTCAATGTTTATACTACTAAAAACAAATACTAATGCTAATCTACAAAGAGGATGAACTTTGTTGTGTAGTGGGCCCTTGCCGCTTCAACAGGTCAGCTATTGAAGTCTACAGGAAGCTTGCTTTCGACACACACATTACTCTCACTCACATGTCAAAGCATAAAATCGAAACTCTTGCTAACAACTCAACTCATACTTAATCATAGATAATCAGAACATGGAGATAAATTTCATTCTATTAATATTTACTCAGAAAATGTTCTGTACCATCACATGCGGCTTCACATATTGGTAATATGCTAATTCTCCTACTCCCTCTACCATCCTTGCCATGACTATTTAATAGTCTGAATCATGAAACACAAGGAGGCGATGTGATTTGCAAGTCAATCAGTTGTTAAGTTCAGTCATTCAGTTACATCTTTAGCTTCATCCTCATGACACGAAGTGCATGAGGATGAGGCAATTAACAAATGGTTCTTATCATAGCCTTGCTAAAACAAATAGACGTCCACCAATTGACTTAGGCGAGATCTGACACTTAACTTAGTACATTATGCTCTTCCATATTAGTACCGGATCATAACAAGCATATGGTACCGGATCATGATAGGGCACAAAAGGTGGTACCAGATCATGACAAGGTGCAAAAGGTGGTACCGGATCATAACAATCTGTATTGGTATTGGATCGCAACAGATGTTATTTTAGTACCAAATGCACTTGGTACCAGATTCGAACAGCAGCAATCTTGACATGCGGGTACCGGATGGCTGAGGTGGTACAGGAACACTAGACATCTAGAGGTCAGAGATTCACATATGACAAATCGAGCATTAGTACATGAAATATTTAATTCCTTAACTCAATAAACCACAAAATGCATGAATTGACCATACTTTACCTTATGACCTTATTACTGGCAATTGGTAGCGTTCTTGTCATTCACTCAAGATTTAGGTAGGCCAAAAAGGTATAGGTGAAGAGTATAATAGGGTAATGGGGATGTCAATTTTGGGTCTCAACATTCCCCCATGCCAAAATCATTGCATGTCCTCATGCAACTGAAAACAAAAACCCAAAATTTTGCAAAACTTGAGACTGTGTTCTTACTTTGGTGGATCAATGATATTGATGGCTGAAGCCTCTTCTCTCAGCTCCCTTTTGATGACCCTAACATATTGTAGGAGTCGTAATACCTTCTTGATCTTATTAGAAGTATCTTCATGGTCGTCTTGAATTTGTTGGCTGGTTTCTTTCAATTGCTCATTTTCCTTCTTGATATATTTGTCCAAGAGTTGATATTCCTTCACTTCCTGTTGGAGTTCTTGATTTTGTTTTTTCATTTCCCCAATCCTTTTGCTCATTTGTTCTTTTGTCAAGGCCTTTGTTGACTCCATCATTAATGTCTAAATACACTCCCTTTCCTCGACTTCTTCCCTCATCCCACATAAAGTAATAGTGGCTTGCTCCTCGATCAAACTAGGGATGTTATCTTGGATTTGTAAATCCTCAGAAGGGGAAGTAAGGTCGATTGGATCTTCTGGTGTATGAGGACTGACTATTGTTTTTCCCTTCCTTGCCATGCTCCTCATAGTTCTTTTACAAGGAGGTACCGGATCAGGGATGCTCACAGGCTTCCTTTTCTTCTTCTCTAATTGTGAAATAGTGACAGGGGGTTGTGCCACAAACTGTTTACTTTTAGTTTCTGAGATGTGCTTCCCTTTCTTCATCATTTTTGTCTGATGGCCCTCTTTCTCAACTGCCACCGTTGAAGTCTCCTCAACTAATTTATTTTTACCTTTTGATTCAGATCTTTTAGAAGTCTTGTTGACTTTGGAAGAGGACCCTGCTTTTTCATGTTGGCTCACTGCCCTAGATGATGGTGGAGTTGTCTTATCCTCCTTGTTCTTTTTCTTTTGGGGTTCCTTACTTTTCTTTGGAGCATGCTAGGTTTCTTCCACAGATTTGTTTTCTATGGGAAGGTGTTGTGTGATAAGGGTTTTCCAACTAATCCTCTGTTTCCTAAGCTCATGTAAAACTAGAATTTTAATGAGACCTTGATGGTAGATGCTAGTCTTCTCTACTTTGGAGATGGATTTAACACCTCTTACCATTTTATTCAAACTCATCCATAGAAAATATGGAAAATTGATTTCAGGGCCTCCTTCAAAATGCAATAGGAGCCTAAGATGATAGATGAAGGTCATGACATACCTTCCTTCACATGTGACAAATCATTGAAGACTGGTAATCATTGGATGGTATTCTTCTTTGATGTAGTTCCTAGGGATCCCTTTCTTCCAGTCAGGGTGCTGATGATCGACCTTCAAGAATTGTTGGCACATTTCTTTGTTAATTCATACACCTTTGAAGTATTTATCTCCCCTGCTTGGTAGTCTCGTGACCTCCCTTAAGGTCACTTCGTTAATTATCAGTTGTAGATTGCCTATTTGTGCAGTCTCTCCATCATAGCTCTGTATAAATTCTTGAGAAATCTTCTCGTGTCATCCTGTAATTTTTTATAGAAATGGTATCCACCCCAATCTAGCATATTTTTCTTGACATAATTGGTACTCCTCGGTTTCCCTATAAATTTGGAAAACCGGTTCATGTCTAGTAACAACCATCATTATAAGTTGAGAAAAGGATCTGGCTGTGGCACAAGGGTTTAGTTAATTGATGAAGGGTTTGGTATCGCAAAGGAGCAGGCTCGGGACTGGAGAAAATCTTACGATAGGGGGAAGTATGGTGATGGTGTTGCGAATGGTAAGTTTAAGTGAGGATGTTGTAAGGAAAAATTATGACCAAATAAGGCTTATCTGGATGGCTTCGCCGCCAGATAAGACATTTAATTTCTACCCGTTACTGTAATGATGAGGATAAGACGTCAGGCGTTCAAGGCATCATTTTGGGATAGGTGATTGGACGTTCGGGTGGTGAAAGTAATGTTGGATCATGGTTCATGGTATAAGATAGGTTCGTGAATTTGCTTGAGGATGAAATATATTCATGGCTTATCATTGCTATGCATGTTTCATATTTTGATATGATTTTTGTCTTTAACCATGTCCAAGAGCTATGAGAGGATTAATTAGGTTTAAGCATATGGGTATGAGGGATAGGCGCATGGGTTTAATACTAAGGTCGTAAGATCTAGTATAGTTTTTCATATTTATTGTAGTTTTATGAGCATAGGAAAATAAATACCATGTTACCTTTGCTTTCACCTTTGTATGATTGATACCCATAGCATGTGTGACAGCTTGTAAATTGTCAAAATTCATCCTTTTAGACTGAAGCTTTGTGAAAACTAGGTATGGGAATGTCCTGTACTTCTGATGTGCTTATCTTCTTTTGTATTTGGTTTTGCAGGGTGATCATGTAAGTCTGGAAAAGAGTTTTGAAGGGGCTCTTTAACCTTCCCCCATGCCGAATATGTTGTATATCTATAGGCAAGAAGATTCAACATTTGATATCATCATGGAGAAAAGATGACAAGAGTAAAAGGAAATCGATCAAATTTTAGAAGTACAGCTTATCACTTATCATATGATCTCATGCCAAAAATGAAATTGCCCTTCTTTGAATGGATTATTGACAGAAGTAGCATTCAGCAATGAAACAGGGGAATACATATATGTTTGCATCTCATGCCAAAAATGAAATTGCCATTCTTTGAATGGATTATTGACAAAAGTAGCATTTGACAGTGAAACAGGGGAATACATATATGTTTGTATTGCATGCCAAAAATGAAATTTCCCTTCTTTGAATGGATTATTGACAGAAGTAGAATTCAGCAGTGAAACAGGGGAATACATATATGTTTGCATCTCATGCCAAAAATGAAATTTTCCTTCCTTGAATGGATTATTGACAGAAGTAGCATTCAACAATGAAATAGGGGAATATATATATATATGCCAAAAGAACATATCCCACCTAACTTGCTTCAAAGATTTACTATCATTTTGAAGATAAATTTCACAATATAAGTAGATTAGACTCCCTAGTGAGGGCTCCMMTCTTAAGAAGTTTCCTTCTTAGTTAGTGTAGGCTTTAGATGCAGACCGGTAAGTTGACTTAGGGTGATTCTCAAATGGACATTTTCTTGGAGCAATTATGTTGCTGATTCATCTGGAGTTTGGTATCTCATGAAAGCCAATAATGACTTTTACTCTTTTTGTTTTAGATGGCAAAACGTGGATTTTTCAATCAGACAAGTATAGATGAGACAATTTTCAACCAGAACCCATTGCCAACAAGCCTGTTCAGTACTCCGGTGGGGTAGTTGTGATAATTAGTGAGAGGTGCCTTCCCTAGGTAGAATGCCCCATTGCCAATAGGCCTGTTCAATACCCTGATGGGTTTGCCCAGTCATACCACAGACCGGTACCCGCTGCTAGTAGACTTGTTCAGTATCCTGGCAGGTTAGTCTCTTAAACCCTTTTTCCATCAGAGGCTTCTTGTCCATAGTCACCTATTTTGGTTTGTATTAAAGAGTGTTTTGCATGGTGACAGGGGAGGCTCGTTTGAAAACCTTTTTATAGGGTGGGATGGTATTGGGTTAGAAGGCATATACTCTTCTTTTGTATGTTTGTTAAAGATTTGTCTGAAAGAAAAATAAACTTTTATGCACATTATTTCTTTAGAGTGATCCATATGTATAATTTGGTCTGAACTTGTCCATAAGAGAATGACCTAAAGTTTCCTTAGGGTACTGGTACATCCTCTGCCATAAATTTTTTGGTAGTGTGCCCATGGTAGAGAGTGATCATATACTCATATGTTACTCTTTAATAAGATAATCCAATGAATACTATTGAAGTCAAGTTAGGGTGAGATAGTTGTTTATAGGCTAATATATATATTTTTAAATCATGCTAAAATACTGGGTAAAGGCAACTTCTAGTCTTTGAAGCGGATTATGGTTCTTTGAGAGATCATAGGTAAAAATTGTGTTCCTCTTTTTAAGCAACATAACCAAAATAAATTAAAATACTTGTCAGCAACAGAACCAAAAGAAATTAAAATACTTCTCAGCAACAGAACCAAAAGAAATTAAAATACTTCCCTTTAGTTGTCAACAGGAGGGCTGCCATTTCGTACTGCATTCATCTTTGTGGTTCCATCTTAAGTGGTTGTTGCATGGCTTCATACTTCAGATTAATGGACATAAGATTTTGAAATATGCTTTGTTAATTAGGTAATATGTCTTGATAGCACTCTAGAAGGACAGACTCAGGTACTGGACTGGTACCGGACTGGTACTAGACTAGAACATGATTTCTGGTACCGAAACATATCAGAATATTGTTGATGCCTACAACTAATGTTTATCAAGTTTATGAAGGATCAAATAGATTATAAAAATTTGCTTACAAAAGAAAAGAAAATTTGTGAAAGTAAAACAAAATGAGGTAAGAGTCTTTTGTTACCTTCAACTTATTAACAAAATTCGATCCACACCTATGTACAAAAAGTTTCAAATAAACCAATCAATCAATGTGGGTCAGTAGGAGGATCTCCTTCCTTACTGATCATCTACATGTCCGAATTCTATAATATAAGAGTCAAAAATTCTTCTTTGGACAGAGGTTTGTTGTAAACTCACAACCGGTGACCATTCACAAGTAGTGGTGTATGTTGTTCATCAATTGTCTTTATCCTGGTTGAACCATTATCATAGATAGTGTCAATTTCATAAGGTCCCATCCAACGGGTGGTTAACTTACCTTTAAAGTTTCTGAATCTGCTGTCATACAATAGGGCCCAATCTCCTTGTTGAAAATTTTTCTTTTTGAGATACATGTCATGCCATTTTGTTCTCTGTTCTTGAATGAGGGTAGTCCTTTGAAGTTCTTCCTGCCTGGTTTCATCCAACTCATTAAGATGCAAGAGTCTTTGTTGTTGAGCTTCATCCAAGTTCATGCCAACTTGTACTGCAGTCTTGAAGGTTTTGATCTGAAATTCTATAGGGAGAAGCACCTGCTTCCCATACACTAACTCATAGGGTGTATGTCCTATTATATTCCTCCAGGTGATTCTATAAGCCCATAAGGCTTCTAATAATCTGTCAGCCCAATCCTTATGGTGCAGCTTTACTGTTTTGGTAAGAATGGACTCAATAACTTTGTTGGTGGATTCTACTTGTCCATTTGCTTGTGGATGATAGGGTGTAGATTTCCTGTGTTTGATTTGGTATTGTTCTGTAACAGCTTTGACTAGATGAGAGGTAAATTGAATTCCTTGATCAGTCACAATTTCTTGCGGTACACCAAATCTAGTAAAGATATCATTAAAAAGGAAATCTACCACCAATTGTTCACTTGCAGCTGGTAAAGCCTTTGCTTCAACCCATTTAGTCACATAGTCAGTGCAGACAAGTATATACTTTTTCCTTTTAGATGCAGGGTTAATGGGCCTAACAAAATCTAATGCCCATTTCTCAAATGGTTCAATGACTACTTGGGCTTGAAGTGGCATTTGATCTCGTCCAGTAGGCTTACCCATTCGTTGACATTCATCACAATTGGATACATAGGTTTTAGCATCTCTGAAAATATGGGGCCAGTAGTAACCTGATTGTAGAACTTTGTAAGCAGTCTTTTTGTCTGCGAAGTGTCCTCCACAAGGGCCATCACAGCAGAATTGTAAAATATCATGAATTTCATCTTCCCTTACACGTCTCTTGATCACCAAATCTGATCCTATTTTGTAGAGGCAATCATCATGCCACATGTAATTTGCACTTAGTTGAATTACTTTCTGTTTTTCTCTAGGAGACAATTTATGAGGCATCTTCCCTATCACAAGATAGTTAGAAACCTCTGCATACCACAGAGTGAATGTAGAAATAGCAAATAAATTTTCATTAGGAAAGGTATCTTCTGTTGGTGCATTATCTCCCAGATGAATCATTCTAGATAAGAAATCAGCCACAAGATTATTTTTACCAGGTCTATCAATAATGTTGATATTAAACTCTTGTAATAATAAGAGCCATCGGGTAACTCTAGGATTTGTTACAGGTTTGTTCATTAAGAATCAGATGGTTGAATGATTAGTGTGTACAAAAGCTTGATATCCTGTAATATAGTGTCTAAATTTATTGATAGCATGGACTACAGCTAGCAATTCTTTTTTGTGACCGTATAATTAACTTCAGCTGGAGATACATTTTTACTGACAAATTAAATAGCATAGGGCACTTGATTTTCTCTTTGTCCAAGAAATGCCACAAGGGATATGTCTGAGGCATCGGTATAGATATGAAAAGGAAGGGACCAATTTGGTCCTCTTAATACAGGGGTAG
>JASDQU011105011.1:0-10089 GCA_032191745.1 Picea mariana
CATGTACTATCTATCTAGAATAGTATTGCCTTCAAATATATCAAAACTCATACCATTATCCATCAAACAAACTTGGGTCCATTACCCAAACCTTTGTGCTACTAGAATTTGCTACTGTAATTTCTTCAAGGGTTGACATCAATGACAACCAATCCAATTAATCAACATATTAAAATATCTTACTAGATCACAACTAAAGAATCAACTTCATTAGAACATTTATCATTGGAAAAATCATAATGAAATAATCATCCTTATCTAGAGAGGCAATCCTTTATTCAAAACCATGCTCACATTCAATCTCTTAAACCCCTCTGAATTTATAAGCATTTGTGAACTACTTGTTGGAGAATACATAGTGACTTATAAAAGTGATATGGTAATGACAAGAAAGTTCTAACCATACCAAGACAATAATAGGTATCCTTCCTCTTCTACCCATAAAATTCTTAAACTCCTTTGTCCCAAATTGAAATCAAACTCTTCTTTGTTTTCCAAACATTCCCTTATAGTTTACTCCTAGTTTACAAATAACTTGGGGCATATGCTCTCATTACATAAGTTATGTTTGTGGAATAAGTTATTTACTTCACTATAGTGTTAAGCTTGCATATTTATCTTGGTTTTGACTTATATCTTGCCACTATCATATTCCTCATCATTGTGTTGATTTACATGGGATTCAATGTGTTATGGATTGGATGATAGGTGGCCCATGTTGAATATTCAAGAGCTTATATTGATTTTAATTAAATAATACACTATCGCACATTTAACGTAGATGGATTTTAATGATATTTGTATTGATCAAAACTATCCAATGTAATCTAACAATGGTGGTTTGTTTAAGAGATTTTAAGTGGAAAATGCATGTATTTTTCATTTCATTCCCTCACTCTTGTAGCGAGTCTCTATGTTGAACAATTTTTTGTGAGGTTTCTACTTATTATGGTAATGATTTTGGTTGTTATTTGGTGGATTTTTTAATGTAATTTCTTGGATAGGGCATTTAGCTTTTTCTTGTAGGTGGTGGTAGCATTGGATTTTGGCTTAGTTACCTCATGTTCCAATTTTGTAGCCTAATGTAGTTGATTGGTAGCATCTCTATTGGGTTTAAGAATATTTGGAGGTAATATTTTCTCCCTAATATTATCTATTTGGATTTGGTCGAAACCAAGGGATTTTATTAGCATGAATACAGTATCCTAGTGAGTCATTGATTGGGGTTCTAAGTCTGTTCTAGTTAAGGTCATTTTTTCTTTAGTAAATAATGATATGACGTTTGTCTCCAAGTTACCTTTTCATTGACACAATTTCAAATATGTCCTCTATACTCAATTTCCATACCCAATTTGAGATTTGGCTAATGATGGGTCTAACATTACTTACAATCAATAAAAGTCCAAGAGTTGGAGTTCTTTCTATTTACATTTTGTTTGCAAAGGTTCCAAGAGTATATTGAGCATTATTCCCTTACTATTATCATTCATGCACTACAATATTTTATCACATTGATGTGTTCCCTAACTATTGGATTAACTTACCCTATTATATGTTACAAGTTTATCCAATTGCCTACTTTGGAAAAACATTGGTTTCAATATAATGCAATGACCTAGAAAGAATGTAGGTACTCATATTGAACCTTGTTACATGTGCATAAATGGAATAAATCATAGTTATGATGAAGTTAATGATTTTCCTACTCCAATTGAATCCTAGAGATGACATTTAGCTTCAACTATAACATCTATTTAGTATTTTGACACTTCTCAAGTCCCTCTAAACATGAATCTAGCTTCTAAGAACCACTCATCAAAAAGCTTGGCTTATATATATTCAATTATTGGCATTTCATGGCTTCAAATTGTCCATTTTGTTTGAGTTTTCGAACAATATTTATTCTTGGATTGATACCCTAGTTTCTAAAACTTGAAGGCACTAGTACCAACTATTTACTATCGCATGTGTGTCTCAAATGGATAGAAAGTAATTATTTATTTATCTGTCAACATGATGAGTGATTATCGATCCCATTTCAAGTTTTATCAATATCATACTTTGATACCCATATTTACTTGTTCAATATAACTCCCTACTCTATATTATTACTACATTCTATACCTTTTAAAGAAAATTGCTTATTGTTTTTGTGATTATTTGATATGTTTGCCACATTTCAAGAAAATTTGAAAATTGGATCTTCAAAATGTTAGGTCATGTCTCGCAATTGCATAATGCACAATTCGATCCTAGTAGTTTTATTTTTTGTCCAACATTTGGTTATTATAAAAGTACTATTATTGATTTAGGACCTTTCTCCAAATAATCTTATGTAACTAAGATTCATTACATGTATACAACTAATGACTCAAGGGAGATAATGTCATATTCAAAAATTGAATCTTTAAATAAGAACAAGTTCTCAAGCTTTCAATTCACCTTGCCTTCGTTATATGAAATTTATCTTCTCATTTGGTTTTGAAGAGATGGTTCAAGATTCCTTACATTCATAACCAAAACCTTCATCTAACTTATTTTTCTAAATTCTTGAACTCCTTTTCTATTGGTTAAATCTAAGTCCACTTCAATGCTCATAGAGATAAGATTTGCTTCAAATACTAGTTCTTGTAGTGTATCATTTGATTGATGAAAATATGAATAGAGGAATATTATTGGAACAATAATTTTTGTCTCAAACCATTGTTTATAGTATCATGACAAGATTATTAAAGTTTTATGATGTTCATTCGTTTGAGTTTCATATAATAATTTGTTTTATGATGAATAATTATTCATTTGGTGCAAGGGGAATAAGATATGTTAATGGTTTAAGTACTTGATTTTACTTCTTTCATCTCTCCCAAATGATATTTTGGAGAGGAAGAAAAGATGTGTCACCTTAAGTCCAAGGAAAAGGCTTTGGTTGAGGAACAAAATATCTAGAGAGGGCGAGGTCAAAAGAGAGTCAGATTCTATGTTCACTTTGATTCAACATAAAAAACAAACCTCAACTTGTTCAAATTGTGACTTGTAACTTGGAAATCATACAAGATTTTATCATCCTCAACCTACTTCAAATCCTTACCCTCCATCTCATCTAAACATCACCAAACTTCCAGTCCCATCTTGTTCAAATTTCGACTTGTACCTTGGTAATCATATATGATTTTATCATCCTCAAACTATTGTTATATCCCTAAAATTCCCTACTCATGCATACATGGAATTAGCCCTCTTGCTTGCATAATTTTCCAAATCATTGTTGAGAAGATCTACTTAAAAAAACAATTTTTAGATCATGTACGTGCCCTGCTCCACCACATCCCACATACATATGCTTGTTGCATGCTAGACAACCTACGTACATAAGCTTGTTGCACACTAAACAACTCGCATATGCTTGCAAAAGTTGCAAAAATTAAAATGTTGTGAGGAATTCGGTGAAATTCACAGGTTATTGGAGGTTTCCCAACCAATTCACCTATTATAGCTCGTCCCCCAAAAAAATAACCATCCTTTTTCCATATAAAATGAGGTGTTGGGGTCTCATTTCAAAAACAAGCATAATAACAGTGAAACTCTGCCCAATTTCACTTCCCTTCCTTTCCCAAGCATTTGCTACCTTTTGTGAGTTACTACCTCAACATTCCCTCTTCAACCCCTTCTTCTTCCATTCAATCATTTCCCTTGCCTTGAGGTGATCAAAAGATTGAGAGAAGAGGCCTATTGAAGGTACACTTGGAGAATTGTAAAGAGGAGCCCAAACCAGGTTCGTGGAATGGTGGCCAACACAGATTGTAAGTTTCAGTCTTTGTTTGATGAATAAAAGAATCTATTTTCCATGTCCCAAATGATGGAGTTTTGTGTATTTTCTTTGATTTATACATAGAATTTGATATCTAACCCTAATTTATGAATAGAAGTAGCATGATTGTAGTCCTTGTTTGCCTAGTTTTGGATGCAAGTCATCCTTGGGAGGAGACTTGTAGTCTTTGGAACTACAAAGCTTGAGGAGATTATCACCAGATGTGGGATAAAAGGTACAATTACTGATCTTCTCTTATATTGTTTTATTTTCATTTATTTTGGTATGTTTGGGGTAGAGTAGAAACCATATTGAATTTTAGATGGTCATTTGTTATGTCTATATCTTAAACCCTGGTATAGTTAAAGGGGGGATTTTCCCGCTATCACCTACTTCCAATCCTTACCCTCCACCTCATCTGAAAATCACCAAAATTCCTACAAACTTTTAAGTTCCTAATGTTTTTGTTAGATGGGAATTCAACCCCCACCTCCTCCTATAGAAAATTATAGATGGGGTCCTGAGTTCCCTCCTTCCCCTCCTCGGGCTCATGGTTGGGGCATAATGTCTCATGATAGTCCTGGTAGCTTCCAAGTTGATTCTAATGTTATACCTCCACTTCCAAAACATGCATTCACTGCGATCCCACCTCTTGATAGACAACTTATTTATATTGTAATATATACTACTATTGTTACCCTTGAAATTGATCACAATGTTCTTCATAACAATGTTGTTTCTCATCATATGATCATCAAGAACATGTTGATGTTGTTATGTCTAATGTTTTTCATATTGTTTTTCATAATGATATTAACACCTTACCTCCTACTGATGTATATGGAACTTATAAATAAACTTCTATTATGTGTAACTTTGTTGAAAAAATACTTGTTTCCCCTCTTCTCGAAAGTTCAATTTATGAAGTACTTGCACATGATCCTATTATAACTGAGATCATTTTCCTTCCCATATGATAAATACATAATACCCCCTTCAATGTTTACAGCATGAGCTTGTTTATTATCCTATCACTCCTAAAATATTATCATCTTCATTCTCTAGTCATGCTCCTCGTTCTACCTTAATCACTCAATCTTGAAAAACATGACTAGTAAGGTACTCCCATACAAGTTAGGCTTCAAATGAATGAGGATCCACTTATATATTATGTGGTTTATGAAGGAGGGAGGAAAAAGGTAAATTTTTATGAATGATTTGACTTGGGATAAACATTTATGTTTTGTAATAACATTGTTTTTATATTTTTGTAGTGGTTTCTAACATTGGTTTCATGTTTTGATGCTTATGACACATATGGTATGATTATTTTGTATATATCTATTTTGATGCAAGTACAAAGTAGTTCTATTATTTATTTGGTGGCATCACTAGTGTTACAGGTTGATTCATTTCAATGTCAATGAAAGAAGTTTGTTGATTTGGCTTCAATTATTTATTATTTATTGATTTGAATAGAGTGATGTCAATGGATTGGTTGCAAACGAATTATTTTAATAGATGTATGTCATAATTTAATGAATTTCAATGATGAAATATTTACAGAGTTGTTATTTATGTTTTCCATCAAACATAACTAAATACTTGAGTGTCATGATTTATTATGTCAATTGAATAAACATTTAATTCATTATGTAGAGTAACAAGGGAAAGTTGCATGGCAATTAGTCACTTGTTGAAAAAATAGAGTAGCACGAAATGATCCAGTATATATATTATGTTCTAAGCACTTCTGATGCAGACCCCCCCCCTTATCTCCTAAGGGTTGTGTGACCTCCCAGTCTAGGATCGATCAAGAAACCGAGTCTGATTGACTCTTCAGTCTCTCAAGGACCTTCAATCAGTTGAATGGGCCCTCTTTCCCTTAAGGCGCAGGTTATATGGAACATGCTACTTCTCCTTAATGCTTTTAAAGCCTCAACATATTTAGGTGCTAGCCCTCCTATTTAATCCCCTCTCTTTATGTAACCAAGGCTATGACCAATCGCCTAATCAAAAGGCGTGTTGTGATTTCACGTATCGGGTCTTTGCATATGAGTCACCTCGACTCTCCCAACTTCCAAAATTCTGACGGGAGACTAGCACGTGCTAGCCCTCTGTTGTCCTTCACGGATGTGACCTTTCTCTATGACCGTTCACCTAACTAAAAATGCATTTCGTCAACGGGATCGTTCTTCCGAAATCCAAACTTGTGAGTTCCTATCACCAGATCAACGGTCCACAATCCCTACGATCCAATTGTCCTGATCTCTTTTTCGCGTATCGAGACTTCGCGTTTCGCAAAGTTGGAAGATCGATCACCTCCCTTCTCTCGATATCCGAACTCCCGATATCCAAACTCTCGATATCTGAACTCTCGATATCTCCATTTCTTTCAAAGGATTCAACAGGCCAGATCCTTTCTCTATCTAACGGANAATCATGATTTTGTGACTCGTGGGTTATTATAACTTTGCCTTTGAGTTCTTCGAGTCCTTACTCAGCAAAATGTTGATCTCTTGCCACGTGTCCCCCTTGACAATGGACGGTTTAGATGATTTCGTAACTTTTTAAGTCTGATTCTCCTATACACTTTCAAATCTTTAATGTTAGTGCACTTTACCTTGATCGGATGGCTATGATATTTAGAAGTTCAAATTGAATGATTGAGATCCTTTCTTTGTGCTTTGATCGAACGACTGAGATATTTCCTCTGGTGCTCAGATCGAACGGTTGGGATATTTCCTCCTCTATGCTTGCTCCTCATTGTTTGGACATTGATTAGATGGTCTAGATCTCTCTCCCTAAGCTTATGCTTTCTTTAGACTTAGAATATTTTCGAAAGATTCAAAGGCTTTGACCTTTGTGTTTGTTGCAAGTTTGTTTCTTGGATATCGTCCACACTTCTTGTAAATTGTTATCCCTTTTGATCTTGATCTCCTCAAATGTTTCGATCTCCCAAGCACTTCTTCCTTTTTTGGGAAGTTAGTTGAACTCAGATTTAAATATTCTTGAAAAGAATTATTTCCCGCCTTCCTGGCATTCCTCTGTTCTTGTCCTTCGACTTCTTTATGGAGTCGCTTCAACACTGAGTTGAAATCTAGATCTGTGCACTCCTTGCAGCAGATTCTTACGGAAGATATGGATTCTTATGGATGACTATGCACACCTTGCAACAGTCACTTGCACTACCTACAAAGGAAATCTTACGCTATTTCTTCTGATCCTTACGAGTCGAAACAGACCCTGTCAATGCAC
The DNA here is from genome assembly GCA_032191745.1 of Picea mariana. Lineage (NCBI taxonomy): Eukaryota > Viridiplantae > Streptophyta > Pinopsida > Pinales > Pinaceae > Picea > Picea mariana. The sequence continues at coordinate 7,067 of JASDQU011105011.1, forward strand.
TCTTTGTAGACTATGTGCACACCTTACATTGGCTCACGAAGAAAAGTGATTTAAATTATTATGCAATCATTTCAAAGCTACATACACTCATAGAAAGATTCATTCATTCTTGAAAATATTACGACAACAACAGGGAAATTGCAAACAATATTCACACCATACATTGGATCAATTTTCCTCTGATATCTTCATTCAAAAATAAAGAAAATGGTTACAGAAAATTCAAACAACAATCACTGCTCTGAGATTCCTACTTGCTCACAACTATCGTAACCCCATTTTGGGTGTACAAAACCTCTCTTTATACAAAACAAAACAAACTAACTGCTACCTAATTGTGGTTACATCGATACTAGGGTTAACTTCCCAGGTCACGCATGCTCATTATGTCTACGCGCGTGATATTTCCTATTATTGTTTTCTATCAGCTTCAAAATATTTCCAGTGTTGGTTATTATTCGATACCCTGGATTGGTCCTCGGGCCCTGAGTTTTCCTGCCATGTGTACTTCCTGACGATGCTCCTGCATCATACTCCCTTGGGAAAAATTTCAGGGACTCCTGTCCATGAGCTCCTACACCATACTCCCCTGGGAAAAATTTCACGGACTCTTGTCCATGAGCTCCTGCACCGACTTTCCATGATTCTAGATATCAGCTTCACTCTCCCAACTGGAATATTATATTGGATGTCCCTTCCACTTGACCAGATACTCAAAATAAGTCTTTCTTCGGGTCTTCTTACCAATCCTCTGATCAACGATCTTTTCCATCTATGGTTTTTCTGTTATATGCATTTGTTTCTCCCACTGAATCTTCTCTTGATCTATTGATCCCTCTATCTAATCCTTCCTGTAAGGATACAAGTCTGAGACATTGAATATGGGAAATATGCCCACATCATCTAGTATCTCGATCTCATAGGCGTTTGCATCAAACTTCCTGAAGATCTTACATGGCCCGATCTTCTTCATATTTAGCTTTGTATATGTCTCCCTAGGGAACCTCTCCTTCCTGAGATGTGCTAGAACCTGATCTCCTATTTCAAATTGAAGTTCTCTACGATGTTGATCAACTCTATGTTTGTACTCTTGGCTAGAATTCTGCAAATGCCCTCTGATCTGGCTATGGAGCTTCTGCATTTCTGCAACAAAATCTTTTGTTCCAATGCTCCTTATCTCACTATGTTCCAAGTCTATCAACTCGGATACTCCCATGGGTTGCATTCCATACAATATTTGGAATGGGATCTTCCCAATGCTCCTGTTTGGTGAGTCTTTGTATGCAAACTCTGCTTGCGGAAAAATCTGATCCCACTGAATATGGTGCTCAGTGACCAGACTCCTCAATAAGTTTTCCAAAATTTTGTTTACCACCTTAGTCTGTCCATCTGTTTGAGGGTGATAAGTTGAGCTAAAAGACAAATCAGTCCCTAACTTCTTCCATGGTGTTCTCCAAAAATGACCAACAAATTTTGTGTCTTTGTCCGAGACAATGCTTTTGGGTAGGCCATGAAGTCTCATGACTTCCTTAAAGAACAAATTCGCAACATGTGTTGCATCACTAGTATTTTGGCATGGGATAAAGTGTTCCATGTTTGAAAATCTATCCACCACAAAAAATATGGAATCACATCCTCTTTGTGTTCTTGGAAGTCCCAACACAAAATCCATGCTTATTGCATCCCAAGGCCTCTCTGGTATGGGAAATGGTTGATACAATCCAATGTTCTATCTTTTACCTTTTGCATGTTGGCAGATTCTACATCTGTTCATGAATTTTATCACATCTGTTCTCATACCTGGCCAATAGTATTAACTTCTCAACTGTGCAAATGTCTTATCATGGCCGAAATGTCCAGTAAATCCTCCACTATGTTTTTCCTTCAAAAGGTTATCCCCCATTGATCATTTTGGTATGCACAATTGATTTCCTTTGAACAACAATCCCTCTTGAATCATATACTCTGTCCATTGTCTTCTATCTCTCAGCACAAAATCCGCACATGCTTCGTATGCTTCCTTGAAATCTGGATCGTCATTGTACATTTCCTCAAGGTGTTCGAACCCTATGGTATTTACCTGAAATTCTTGCGAAATCAAACATCTCCTGCTCAATGCATCAACAACTTTGTTAGCATTCCCAACAATATGTTTTATGACAAAATTTAAACTCTGCATAAACTCAATCCACTTTCCATGCCTCTAATTCAATTTTTCCTATCTAGTTATGAATTGTAAAGCTTGGTTATAATTATAGAAGACAAATTCTTGTGGGACAAGGTAATGTCTCCATTTCTTCAGGGATTGGATTATGGCATAAAACTCCTTGTCATAGGTGGATTATTCTCTCTTAGTCTCATTCAGCTTCTCGTTGAAGTAAGAAATAGGTCTATTGTCCTAGCTCAAAACTCCTCAAATTGCAATGCCACTCGCATCACATCTCACCTGAAATCTCTTCTCAAAATTTTGGCAAGACCAAAATTGGTCACTCTGTTATTCTCTCCTTCAGTATATTGAAGCTCTTCTCGGCCTCCTCTGTCCATTTAAAAGACTTGTGCCTTTTCTTCATTGTATCCATCATTGGTGCACAAATTCCAATGAAATCTCTGATGAACTTCCTATAGAAACTTGCTAATCCATGGAAGCTTCTTACCACAAACATTCTCCTTGGTGATGGTCATTCTTTTATTGCTTTCAACTTCTCTGGGTCCATCTTCAATTCATTTGAAGAGATTACAAAACCTAAGTAGATGAGTTATGTATTCATAAAACAGGACTTATTTAGATTTAACAACAGCTTCTCTTGTTGTAGTCTCCTCATCACTAATGTCAGGTGCCTCAAATGATCCCCTTTTGTCCTGCTAAATATCAGTGTATCATCTAGATACACAACCACAAACTTTCCAATGAAATATTTTAGTATTTTATTCATCAACCTCATAAAAGTACTCGAGGCATTGGTTAAGCCAAATGGCATAACAAGCCACTCATACAAACCTTCATTTGTCTTAAAGGCTGTCTT
>JASDQU011105011.1:29115-39791 GCA_032191745.1 Picea mariana
AATCCATAGAGACACAAGTCTCTCTTCAAGTTATGTAAGTGTACTTACATCTGGTAGTGGTGTGTTACATCTTATTTGGTCAGGCGTTGCAAAGTGTGGCATTTTTCTATTTTCAAGTGATCATTTGCATGGAAGACAAATATTTCCACTGGAAAATGTTTTATCATTTAGTGTCAAGCCGAGGTATTATTTTTGCAAGTCAGGGGTGAAAGACATGGTGTTTTTTGTGAAATTCAATTTCTTGCAAATCACACATGCAATGGAAGGAGTGTCTTTAATTTGTTTCATATAGATCTATTTTTCATCTCTCTTCCCTAGATAAGCATGCGTAGTAAGTGTTTGATGGTTTTCATTGCTAGCAGTGCATGGTGTTGGATCTAGGGCACGATATGTGATTTCTTCCTTTCATTCAATATCATGACCATTGTGTGATATGTAGTTGCACATGTTTCTCTAACGTATCTATTTTTTCAACATGTGGTAGGTTAACTTATAGTTTCCACTAGAAACTAGTTTCACTTGTTGACAAGACATGTTGAAGGTGGAATTGACATTTGTTATGAGTATTTCCTCCTCACTATCTCGATGGTGCAAACGGTGATGTTCTTTTTCATTGGACATGTGATGTTTGTGTTCAGCAGAAAGTGCGAAAATGTGATTGTGTTGTGCACGAACAATTTTTTTTAGGTTGTGATATGTGATTTTATGTTTCTTGGTTGAGCTCCCTTTCACCTCATGATGACTGGTTGTACAACCCAGAGGTATAAAAGGAAGTGTACCAATGTATTTTTTTCTCTCACATATGACCTTTTTCAATTTGTGATAAGTTAGTCTATGTTTTTTGTTTAAGCTCTGTATGACCTGATGACAATTTGGATGAGTTTCATTCTCATTAGATAGCATGCGATGCTTATGCATATTCGATGTGTTTTGGGTGGCATGGATAGTGAATCTTGAACTTTAAGTATTTCTTATCAAAGGTTGATAATAGATGTGTGGTCTATCTATTTTCAACGATATGATGTCAATTGTTCGATCGTAGTTTGAATCAATACAGTAGGAATGGAAAATACCATATGATAAGGCTGACCAAACCTGGATATTTACTCTGAATATGATAGATATCCATTGTAAGAAGAATGTGCTACCCTCTACATTTCATTTCTCATATGGCATTGCCATGTTTACAAGGTATTGTTTCCAACTTCCAATTATTGACATACTTTCTAGAAGATATGGTAAAAGTTGTTGATGCAAGCAGTTAAACGCCTATTGACTGCCACCTATAATTGCATTGCAAAAGGACTGAACATTGTAAAGGTGCAGTGAGTGCACATCGAATTTCATTTCTATCAAATAGAAAATTGCATTGAACATACTATCTCCACAACTAGATGCAATAGTTGTCACTATGTGCAATCCATGGGAGTGTATATGACGCATAATTCATTTCCAATGCAATTGAAGGTCTTTGTAGATGAGGTACAAGTAAATATCAGGTCCTCCAAGATTTCATATGGATAATTTTATATAGAGCAGTGGTCCATAATGACTACTCACGGGATTGGCATCATGGAACAAGATGCAATATGGATCCCTAGATGCAGTTTTGTTGAATAATAGATATCTTGTTTTTCTTTTTAATGACCAAATTCCAATTGATATATTTAGCCACTTGGACAGCCACCATATAAAAAATGTATCTCCCCAAAGTCCCCTCTCATGTGCAAGCAAATTTGCAGATGCAGACAATTGCATCTTTGAAAAATACGTATTGACATCATGTATTGACATCATGTATTACATGCTATTGGCAAAGAAAATCAGATGTCAATTCATATTGATACGAATCTAATTCCTCAATTCCGCCATTTTTTAAATAGGGCAAGAAATGATCTATCAATCCATTGCGTAGCTCGATCAAGGAATAACAGAAATGCAATAGAACTTGAATTGCATCAAAGAGGCAATCTCCCACAGTATACGAGAATGCATATAATCTAAAAATCCCATTGCTATGCAATGCCTGGTCGATGTTGGCATGTACAATGGAGTCTGTATTTATTTCATAGAACTCAACATCTATTACTTGCTTCATCTTTTAAGTTATGATTTTCAAGATGTTTCTTATCTATATCTAGATAATATGCAAATAGGAAAAAAAGAAAAATTAAAACTATAAGGTCGGAACTTCACACCAATTCCACTATGTATCCTTCAACCTTCTTCATGTCAAATTCAATTCCCCGTGGTTTCTATAGTATATGAAAAACAAACAAATTTATAGTGAGCACTGAACCATATAGAAGAGATAATGCAAATTAAATAACCCTATAAATTTGCTCATCACAAAGACAGAGTATTTAAGACATATCATTTTTGAACTTATTCTAGGTGTGCATCTTATAAGCGTTTCGGTAGCCATTGTATATAGCTTTATAGTATTATTCACCATTTATTCTCATCCCCACTCTTCACAGATCAACACCAAACAGATCTGAAACGACTTGTTGATGTCTTCCACTCAAAAAACCCATATAGATGGTCTGTCAGATAAAAAAAAGTGGAAGAACTAGGCATTACAGACTTTTACCATAGGAACGGAACCAACACACAACACAACTTCTTAAGGTTTAAACTATCTTACAAGATGAAGAAGATATTCTAAGATGTTTCAATTATCTTACAACATGATGAAGATATTCTAAAACTGGGTACTGGGAAACTCAATCTCATACAGATTAGTGAACCGCCCATTTAGACTACAAAGAATCATTTCCACAAGACAAGGTTCAGATCTGGAAATGGTGACGAAAGATGTTTTGCAAGACACAAATTCCAGCATAAAACCAACAGTTATATGTGGTTTTTGACTCAGAGAATAAAAGAATCCCCTGTCATAACTTGCAAAGAAGGGATGGCAAGGTCCTCGTAGATGCTTGCTCCGCAATGAAAACTCTACATTCGTTTTGCAAACCCCTTTGCATTTCCATTTTCCAAAGAGCTATGGTATGATGTCCACGAAATGAAAGTGGGAATATTTGATTGGAAGGGAACAACCTGAAATAAATGCACCAAACATATGGTTTTCAGGAATAGAAAATATGAGGAGAACATATGATTTCATTTTTTATATGTCACTATGGTTGCGGTAGAGGTGGGTTCTGTGCTCAACATTGACATTCAAAGGTGACAAGATTTCTTGTTCAAGAACAAGAACAAGACAACAATACACTTTTGTTTCTCTGGTTGCAGTAGTCACATATAAAGATGTTCTGCAAGAGGATGTTCACTCAGGCATTCCTAGTATTGAAAATTCTTACTTGCAAACTGCAAATAGTAAACAACAAACAACGAATAGGAATGAAACCATGGCACTGAAACTTACTCGTGAATGGAGAATGACGTAAGTGCGGTTTCGATTACAGATGTAGAATCCCAACCCTACAAATTGCAACAACGGGTCCAACTGCGGATGCAGGNCTACCTCTCTAGCTACCTTACATAGTTGTAGTAGTCACATATAAAGATGTTCTGCAAGAGGATTTTCACTCAGGCATTCCTAGTATTGAAAATTCTTACTTGCAAACTGCAAATAGTAAACAACAAACAACGAATAGGAATGAAACCATGGCACTGAAACTTACTCGTGAATGGAGAATGACATAAGCACAGTTCTGATTACAGATGTAGAATCCCAACCCTGCAAATTGCAACAACGGGTCCAACTGCAGATGCAGGAAACCAACCTTGCAAAGTTGAAGAAGATAAGGGTGCAGGATGTCAACCCTGCAAAGTGCAAGAATAGGTTGAACTGTGGGTGCAGGACTTCAACCTTGCAAAGTTGAAGAAAAAAAGAGAAGGCAGCAAACAAAAATACAATGAACAAGCACCAAGAGGTCCAACTACAGTTGCAGGACCTCAACTTTGCAAAGTTGAATCAAACAGCAGTAAGTAGCATCCAGCGAAACAACAAGCAAGAAGCAACCAGTGAACTAGTAATGTCGGTGAAGAATAATATTGCCCAAATTCACTACAGACAAGATTGTATCCAAAAATCGGAGGAAAATGTATTGTAACATGTCTATTAAGTAAACATTTAAGGTTGTGAGGGCTTTTAGGTAAACATTTAAGGCTGTCAGAACCGTTCAAGGGCCTCGCGCTATGTAAACATTTAAGAAAGAATGCAGCGTGGCAGGCCTATTTGCATACATAACAATAATAAGAATGCCTCTTTAAGTACTTAATAATAATAAAAATAAAAATAGTTTGAAAAATAGAGACTATGCAAAAACATTATAGTCAAAGGACAAACTAATATGAAGTCAACTAATAAAAAACTAACTCTCAATGCTCAAAACTTTGGATATCTAAACATTTAAATAAAAATAATAAAAATTCAAAAAGACCGTAGATGATCAAAAACTTTGGATATGTTAACATATAAAACATTGGGAATAGCGAAGATGGAAATAAGACTTCGAATCTATTATCCAATGAGATCATGGCATATAAGGTTTTTTTTATTATATAAAAAATAATTTGTTTAGTTATCTAGTTCGAACAATAGAGATTATGCAAAAAAAATTAGTCAAAGGACAAACTAATATGAAGTCAACGAATTATCGATCGTTATAGTCCCTCCACGTCTTCGGCAGGGACTAAAAATAATAGGGTTTTGGCCTTCCCAAATGTTAAACCTAAGACTACATGGAAGTAGATTTAGACAAGTGGAAACTTGATGCCATTGATTTTTTTTATTTGGCTAAAACTTGTTACTTTGAAAGTATTATATTTGCCTAGTCTACTTAAAATTCTAAGTTTGTTTTAACACACGTGAATACTATTTTCTGACACTTGATGGATCACTAACTCACATAATGAAAGACTTATTTGGCATAATCCTTTTGGATTTGTTTTGTAATAATTCAATAGATGGACCTTTGAAGCATAACGTTAAATTTAATGAAGAACTGTGGAGGATAGATTGATTGTGTAATACCGTGATGGAATTTACCAAACCTATCAAGATAAATTTTAAAAATTGGTATTAAAAAATAACTTGAAAATACAATAGAAATCAAAACCCATCTCCTAACAATAAATAACATAGAATCCAATCTACAATTCAAATATGGATCTACACTACAAACCCAGAAGTTGCAAATTAAGGGTAAAAGTATTAGAAAATTTCACTATTGGAAAATCCTTCATTTTCCATCAACCAATGATTTATAGATGTCTATTCCACCCATATGGCTCTTTTGATTTCTATATTCCAATGCCACGAATGATATTTACAACTCAAACTACATCAAAATCCCATGAAGGATTTGAGCCAAAAGGAAAAAGAAAACAATACAACCTTTATGTCACTAAATCAATCCCTTAGTCTTCATCACTCAAGGCATTATACTCCTCAAACCTAATGTTGAGCTCACTAGTAAACTCAAATCCCTTATACATAATAATCCCCAAACCTAATGTCGATCTCACTAGTAAACTCAAATCCCTTATACATAAGTGGATTGCTTTAATGTGGGAGGACTAAGTTGGCCACCATGGTGGTGGCAAGGAGGATACCAAGCCCTTATCCACGACCCATTCTACACAATAAGTCACTATTGAAATCTCAATCCAAGTCACATATGGAGTGTTGAAATATTTACTCTGACACCTAGATATCTTTTTATCTAGTGATTTTCTTACTATAAATCAAATTAGTAGCTCATAAAACAACATACATTGTTGGAATATTCAACTCAAATATAGTGAAAGCAATATTCTAAAACAAAAATCTCAACCACAATACGCAAAGATATTATGCCGGATCAACTAAGATTATATTTCAAATAAATTCAAAGCTTACAAGGGCTCTTGTACCTAGGATAATGGCCCACAAAGAAATATAGAAAACCTCAGACAATACCTGCAAACTCTAGAAATCTACTGCGTTGTTGTACGACCTTGTACTTTCATGATTCCTAAGATGTATGCATCTTTCCTTAAGAAAATATGCATATATGTGCATGTCTCCACTAAGACATGCGTACACACACTCAAAGATTGTACGGAACTTCGTAGAGTGTGACCCTGTTGTTGTGGATTCACTTTGTTGAAACCCACTTGCGACTGTCCATGTTATGTCTTCTCCCTGACCTAATCTGTAGATGGAATTCCTTCTCCACCTATCCATGATCTCCTTGAGTCATAGTCCTTCGTGATCCAATACTCTGAGAAAAAGTTCTTCTCTTTTCTCAAGAATATCAAGTATGTGTCTTCCCCTTCACCCTATCCTTTCTTTTAAAATATTGAGTTATGATCTAACCCTAATCTTCAAAGTGATTGACAGTTGAGATTACTTCTCACCTCACTTGAGATCAATGGTTATTATTTAATTCACTAATGTTAATTAAATCATTTCTTTAAATAAAACTCAACTCACTAATAAAATCACTTTACTTTAATAATTCTTTTAATTAAAGTAAAGTTTCAAGGTAGAAGGATTTGGATGAATTTCACACATATACACACTTAGACCCATGTGGAAATACATATCTAGTGCTACAAACATCAACACTCCCTCTTGGCGAGGAAGGTATTCTTCACCACTCCAAGTTTGTCTCTGAAGAACACAAACTTCCCTTTAACCAAGAGTTTGGTCTGAATATTTGCAACCTGGTCATCTGTGGAAATATATTGAAGCATTAATGATCCATTCTTGATCCTATCTCAAATGAAGTGGTATATTATCTCTATATGCTTGGACCTATCATGGAATACTAGATTCTCCAAGAGTTTGATACAACACTGATTATCTTAGTATATCTCTGTAGGATCCAACTCATGATAAAATAAACTTGTAAGGAATTTGTGAAGTCAAATGGCTTCACATATATCCATATTCACTACCATATACTCTGCCTCTACTGAGCTGAGTGCTACAGAAGTATGCTTCATGTTGAACCATGTAAGCATTGTTAATCCCAAGCTGAAGAAACACCTTGAGGTGATCTTTCTTTCTACTGGACTCCCTACCCAATCTAAGTCGGTATATCTCTACAATTGATCCACTCCCTCTCCTCCAAGATACCTCAATACATACTCCATTGTACCTCTCAAGTACCTAAGCACATGTCTCATTGTTATCCAATGCACCTTCCTTGGCTCCTCCATGAACTGACTCAAGGTGTTCACGGTAAAACACATATCTGGCATCGCGTTGACCATATACATCAAGGACCCTATCAATTTCATGTATATCCTGCAATCCACCAATTTTGAATCTGAAGTGACAACATTCTTCATATTGGTAACCATAGGTGTAGCCATCGGTCTACATTCCTCCATCCTAAATCTCCTCAATATCTCTACTGCATACTTCCCTTTACTAAGGAAGATCTCTCACAATACTTGTGATACCTCTACCCCAATAAACAATGCATCAAGCCAATTCCTTGATCTCGAAATCAATAGCTAAATCTGCTTTGCACCCTACAATAAGCTCCTCTACACCTGTGACAAACAAATAATCTATATGTAGAACCAATATGATTGGATATGCCCCAAAAAGTATGAAGTACAAGTTAGGATCCACTTCACACCTTGTAAATCCCATACTCTGCAAGTATCCTCCAATATTGGAATACCATGCCCTGGGTGCATGTTTGAGTCCGTACAAGGATTTCGTAAGCCTACATATATGAGACTCCCTCCCATATACCTCAAAGCCATGAGGTTTCTATATATATGCTTCTTCCTCAATGATCTCATTAAGGAAATTTGTCTTCACATACATCTCATGAATGCTCCACCTTATAACCGAAGCAATAGAAATAACAGCTCAAACAGAAGCATATCTAGCGATTGGAGAAAATGTCTCCTCATAGTCCACTCTCTCTTTCTGAGATAACCCTCTCATCACAAATCGTGCCTTGAACTTCTTGATGCTACCATTTGAAACATGCTTGATCTTATAGAGCCACCTGGAACTCACAATTGACTTCCCCTCTAGTCTTGGCACTATGTCTCAAACATCATTCCATAAAATGGAGGTGTACTCCTCCACCATGGCATCCTACCAAACCAGCTAGTATGTTGCTTCCTCAAAATTGGAAGGCTCAACATCAATGATGTTACTCATAAGAACCATATAGTTCAGAAACTTCCTAAGAGGCTTGCGTTGTCTAACCACACTTCTAAGATACTCACAAATATCCCTCAATGTATGTAATATCCACCTAAATCTCCTAATAGGACTAGAAGGGGATAACTTCTCCTCCCCACTTGAATTTTAATATGTTAACTCGTCCTCATCCTTCAGATCATGTTTCTTCTCATCCTTTATCACTTTTGATGACCCCTGAGATCTCATAGATTCCAAGTTCTCCTCGAAGTTAACATTTGTGCTCACAATTTTCTTCCTTTGCACTGGTATGAAGATCATGTAAGCCTTTGATATATCATTGTACCCCACAAATATACCCTTATATCATGAAGGCTCTAGCTTTTTCCTCTTCTCCATAGGCACATGGATGTAGACTTGACAACCAAAGGTCCTCAAATGCCTTATCTCTGGATTCACCTTGAGAATTCCTCCTCCAAAGTCTTGTCCCCCAATATCCTATGAGGAATCATTTTCTGCACATATATTTTCGTGTTACAAACCTCTGCCCAAATAAACATAAGAAAATCCTGGTCATGTATCATAGCCATGGAAGAACCGATGATGGACCAATTCTGTGTTTTTACAACCCCATTTTTCTAAGGGTTGTATGAGATTATCAACTCCCTCTTGATCCAATGCTCCTTACATATATCCTTGAATTCATTGGAGGTGTATTCTCCTCCATTATCTGACCTCAATACCTTTATCTTCTTTCTTGTCTGGTTATCCACATGAGCTGTAAACTCTTGAAATCGAATGAATACCTCATCCTTGGTCTTCATAAATAAAATCCATATTTTCCTTGAAAATTCATCAATGAACTTCACATATTATGATGCTCCCTACACTAATGTTACTGACATAGGCCCCGCTCACATATGAATTATAATATCCAAGATCCCCTTGGACCTACTCTAATTTCTTGGAAAATCATCCTTGGCATTCTTTCCAAGTGCACACCCTCTACACACTCCATGCTACTCAATGTTGAACTCTGGAAGACCTGTAACAATCCCCCTCAAAATCGGCAATGTTGTATAGTGTAAGTGTCCCAACTTCATATGTCATAGTTCACATAGGTTGTCTATGTCATGTACCAAATTTTGAATAGGATTTCCCTGCAACCTATATAAAGTGCCCTATCTAACCCCAACAACCATTGTTGTGTCCAGTCTAGATTTCTTTAGATGTATGAGTACTTTATCTCATAGAAAAGTAATGGAAAAAACTATGTCCTCCATAGGTTATACTAGGAGAAAATTACTCTTTAGTAGGTAAAGCACATCGTAAGCATCCAATGAACCTCCTGACTCAATATGGAATGCAATTTTTCCCTCTCCCTTCACTGAAAACTTGGCATCATCACCAAGATACACATGAGCATCTGAGTCCCTCTCTATTAGACTGCTAAATAGCCCTTGTGCTTATGTCATATGACAAGATGCACAATTTTCTAAGTACCACACACTCTTGGTAGTTGTGCTAGTAGAAAGGCAAGAAACTAGTGAGAAATCCTTCTCAAAATTCACTGCAAACTCATTTAATTGTGTCTTTGTTGATGTTGGTGTATGAATATTCCCTTTTCCCTTCTTCTTTTACAGAAACTGAGATGCATAATGTCCATTCTTATGACATGAGAAGCACTTGATTTTACTTAAGTCCTTCTTCTTCCCTGGATGTGATGATCCTCCATCATTGTTACCCTTCTTGCTAGAACTCTTTCCTTTTCCCTTCCTTGTCTCACTGACAAGATCCAAGTTCTCATCACTAATTCCATGTTTGTTTCTCCTAGACTCCTCCCAAGTATCTTTCTGGATGCAATCATCTAAAAGTCTCTGCCAATCTAGGAGTTTTTCCCAAGCACAAACTCCCTTGACCAATGATTCCCAAGACATGGGAAGAACATTCAATGCCACATTCACAAGTTATTCATCTTCAATTTTCTCCCCTATGGATACAAATTGATCACATACATGAGTGATCCTCATGAAATAGCTAGTAACATTGTTAGATCTAGACATCTATACCAACCTGAGTTTATTTCTCAATACAATATTCATATTCATGTTAATGCTATAGAATAAACCTACCAAGGCATCAAACATCTATTTGGTCGTATTATTCTTAGATGGGTCAGGAATTAGATGATCCATCATTGAATCCAAGATAACCCTCTCAGCTTTTATCTTCTTATTCTCATAAGCTACCAAAGTTGTCAGATATGTCAGTGGAGAAACTACTTTGTCCACTAACTCCCAAAGGTCATACTCGTTTAATGCCAAAGTCACTCTTTCTTTTCAAGATAGGAAGGTGGATGCTCCATCCAATCTATCTTCAACTCTCAAACCTATTGATATCATCCTCTAGACCTGATAAACTACCCTGGAAATAACTTGTTATTTGTTAAGAACCAAACATCAATATAGCATAGAAAAACCTCAGGAAAAGTACTCAACGCCTTGAAAAAGAGATAATTTCAGATAATAAGCCTCTTCGAGGGGGCAACCTC
>JASDQU011105012.1:0-13862 GCA_032191745.1 Picea mariana
GATTCTCTTTAAATCTGCATATCCTCTATGCTTTCTTTCCATGACACACACTAATAGATCCAGATTCCTAGATGCACTATCATATATTTTTATTAGATTTGCTTCCAAAATATTTGCATTCTCTAGTGTATGCATTTTTTCAAAACGAGGGTGCACAATAGTAGATCTATTTAGGGATATTCCAAGTTGAGCACACCTTTGAGCCACTCCCACAATGAACTTGCCTACATTACTCTGTTGTTCAGCATTTCCACCAAAGCTGATCAATGCCCATCTCGCTATAATTATTCCTTCAACCACATAAATTTCTAGCAAATTCTCAATCAAGATGATTTTAATAATTTTTGTGTGAGAGAAATGGAAAAACAAATTAAAAGCGCTATTTTATTTTTATGAAAACCCAATGCAAATGCCATCCATTCACAGAGTAGTCATTTATTCACAGAGTACATATTATACCATCATTACATCAAGAGAACCTTCTGCCTACCAACCGATGCAAGGATACTAAGTGTGGATACAAGGCGAATTATGGTGCAGTAACAGTAAATATTCCCATTTATAATGCTCTATGTTCCTATAGCTAGTTTTAGTCAATACCAACACAGCAGAGAGAAGCATTTCAAAATCGTGAACTCCATACTTTTCATGCTTTGCTTCCTTGCTAGTGTCGCCTACTGAAGGTCATCTTTTTCTTTGCTTAATTGATTCACATCTTGCAAGAGTTCATTTTTCTCATTAATTTGTTTGGAAGACTCATCAAGCAATAGTTTATTTTTTTCATCCAAGTTCATCATCTCAGTCCGCAGTTTCTCAATCTCCAGAGTCTGCTCACCTTTCAACTGGACTCCAACTTTAAGATGATTTGTCTCTGACAGAACATGGGAAAGTTCTTCGTTGCCAATTTCATCCATTTTGCATGGCAGCTCACCTTTCTGAATATAAATATGTGCCATCTCACCCTCAAGCTTTTCACTTTTGATATGTAACATATGTGCTCTATCTTTTAGGCTTTTTATAATGGCATCGCTGGATGCAATTTGTTCTTCTAAACTCATGTTTTTCTCCTGGAGCTGTAAAAGCTCTTCTTTGATGACTGAAATCTTTCCTGCAAGATCTTCACTTTCTTTGCAGGCGTTTTGAAGGTCATCTTTCAACTTTTCATTGTCTTGCTGCAGGGTTTTGAGAGAGTTCTGCAACACAAGATTTTCTTCCTCTTTCACTTGAGCCATTTGCTGCATATTTATTCTGAGTTTTCTGCATTCTTCTTTCAATTTTTGGACATGATCAACTGTGTCAGTACTGTCTCTTTTAAGTGTTAGATTCTCTTCCTGTAAGTAAGCAGCATCTCCAGCTAGTTTCTTCAGTAATTCTTCTTTGCTTGATATCTCAAGTTTGAGAGAATTATTTTCAGCACTAAAGGAAATGAGTTCATTATGCAGCTTTTCCAATTCTGCTTTGAGTTTTTTACCTTCTTCAACTTCTTTGTGAAATTTGGTTTTGAGATGCGTATGCTTCTCCTTTACATGAAGGATAAGCTGTTGAAGTTCAAGAACGTGCTCATGGAAAGTCTTTTGCTGCATTGGTTCAGTTTCCAGTGTTGTAGGTCGCTCTGCTTTGTCATTTAAAAGGTGACATGTTGACTTCAGAAAATGCAATTTCTCCTTACCTGAAATAATATTGTTTTCAAGTGCATCATTTTCAGTGATCAAAACATGTGCCTCATGTTCCCACTTTTGCAGAACTGCTCTTAAATTTTCAAGTTCACTTTTCAACTGACTATTCTCTTCTTCAAGTTTGCTCAACCCTGTTTCAAGCAAACTAGTTTTCTTTCTGGACTCCAGCAACTAATCTGACAATGTTTTGTTCTGGTCCTGCAAGCCAAAGATTGATTCTTTCAAGGTTTCAATCTGAATATGCTGCTCCTGTGAAGCATCTAGCTTTACAGACAACATTTGGTTTTTCTCCCTCAAATTATTCAAATTTTCCTCCATTCCTCCCAGCATGCTGGCTTTCAGTGACAATTCTGCTACAAGCTGTTCTTTCTCCTTTAACAAGTTAGAAATTAGCAGCTCAAGGTCATTGACATCAAGGGTTTTTACAGAATTTTCTTTCATAAGACTCTCATTTTCTTCTTGAAAATGCTTGATCTCTGACTCGGCGTGACATAACTTTTGATTGCCTATTTCATTCTGCAGATGCAATACATTATTCTCTTCCTGCATCTCTGACAGCTTGTGTTTCATATTGTCAATCTCAACTTCTAGTGTGTGAATTTGCCTCTTCTGAGATGAAGTATCAGTTTCCATTTCCCTAATTCTGGTTTCAGACATTTCATAGTCCTAGTGACACCTTTGAAATTCAAGTCTTAGAGCATCATTCTCTTCCTGTGTGCTATGCAAATTTTTCTGCAGATCTTGAATCTCCATTTCAAGCTCATGGGCCATTTTGCCTGAACCTTGCAATCCCACTGCCAATTGATCATTTCCTTTTTGCAAGATGTCATAGCTTCTTCCAGATTTCTCTACTTGCACAACCATTGACTTAATATGAGATTCCAGGTCACTATTTCTAGTTTGCAACCCAACAATCTGCTCTTGTAGCTTCACTATGTTATCTGACTTACCTGCCACTTCCTTGCTTGGGATCTCATTTTCTTCTTTAAGGTGCAGGATGCCTTCTTGCAACTCCCTGGTCTTTTGTTGAAGAATGTCATACTCTTCTTGGACTTTCTCAAACTCAGTTCTAAGTATTTCATTCTCCTCCTTTAACATTTGAAGATCAAGGTGAGGCTTTGATGATTTTTCAGATTCTTCATCTGAAATGCTAATTGAACTATCATCACTATTGCCATCACCTTTTTTAGAACCATCTGTGTTTCTTGAACCAAGGAAGAAATCAAACCCAGCTGCTCTCCGTCTGTTTTCCATTTTTGTGCTATATTGAGAACCTACAGGTGAATCATCGTCTAGACCATAGTTCTTTTTGAGATCAGTTGGAATATTTTTTCTAAGCTCGCCTGTGAGGTGATCATAGCGCTCTGCCAATGAATGATACATTCTATAGAATTCTTCAACTTGGTTGAGAAGTTCGGGCCTTTTCTTGTAATACATATCTTCCTTCTTGGCAAATGAATCCGCATCTTCTTCAATCAGTTTCAGCATTGTCTTCACATGTTTATCCATGCCTGTAAAAACAAAATGTTTCATGTATCAATTCAATTAACATGAACTTGGCAGACTGACAAGAAAAAAGAAAATATAGAAAATGCAGCTGTAATTGCACAAATCAACCAGAACTCCCAGGCAAAACCAGAATGCATACCTTCCAAATTTTCTTCCAGCCATCTTGAATTTTTGGGACTGATATGACTGTCCCACCACCAAGAATGGGACTTTCCATCTCCACTCTTCTTCATCTTGTAGGCTTTTAGTCAGTCTTGTTGATGATATCAGACGATCGAATTTGACAGGAAGGTATGCTATTCAACTAAACAAGTTTCTTTGAATGCAGCATGTCATTGCTTCACCATAGTAATGCCCCGCATTTCAAATCTTTCCAGAAATAGAACTACTTGTTGAAGGATTTGCAGAATTTTGCAATGGCACTAATCCTTTGACGTGAGGAACTGTACCCTTGATTTGATAGGAAATATTTGAAGCTTTTCTAATTGAGAGCTTCAAACTTTGAAGCTCTCGATTAGCAAAACACAAAAAGTCTATGCACTAAAATAGGAGAGCACAAAAAAACTTCATAACCTGCACAATAGTAACTATATCCCATTTTCAAATCATCCAAAGAAGGGTTTCTATGGTAAATACATAAAACCATTAAAAAAGGAAGGCAATTTTGGAATCCATAACCTGTTGTACTGAATTTTGGTGATGTCCAAAAAAGGCTGGGGTATGCTTGGTAACTTATTCTTGAGGTTCAGTAGTATATTGTCTGCCCTTTCCATGTACAGCTCCTTTCTTCCCAGTTCATTTTCAGACTCTTTAACTAGGGACCATGAAGATTTTACACCGGTTTTCCCATCCTTGATCGAGATGCTTTGCCTACTATATATTCTTCTTTTCCATGTGTATATGGCTTCCTCCAATCGATTTTCCATTTCCAAAGCATTGTGCTCTGTTGATAAATCAAGCAAGGAGAGAACATTTTCTGCAGATGAATAATCAATAGTGATGGTTCTATAAAGGGCATCTCCAAGGCTTGACTTACCAGTCTGCAAAAATAAACAATTAGAGATTGATAAATGAACTTTAGAAACATGCACATTTGAGACTGCAAAATGTTATATCCTCCATAACTTGGATATGGGAACCCAACCAGGGTTTAATCTAAAAGTGTTTAAAACATAGGATATTTTTAAGAAGGATGGGATAGTATAGAGACAATTTGGGGAAGGTTTACAACAATTGAAATGGAGAAACAAGAAGAAACAATTGGTTCTTTGTTTAAAATCCAATTGGCCAAGAATGATCATTTGCAGCTAAAGCCTAAAATGGCTTGGAAAATTTGAACTCTGAATGCTGAAATTGAAATAGGAAGAAAGTTAAATTAAGTCACCATTTCGCCAAGAAGTGCCATGAAACCCAAGAGTTACTATCAAGGCGAGATTTGGTCCACCTTTGAGAAAAAGCACATAAGAGAAAAATTGGGTGGTGCCCTTAAAACAAAACCAGCTGCAATTTTCCAAGGGTGGAGTTCTGGCCAAAATAACTAGCAACTTTCAAGACAAGATGAGGTGCACACCACCTCGGGCATAGAACAAAAGGATGAGTAACAAACATATTTGTAAGAAAAATCTTCCAAGCTTACATAAATATATAAACATATTTGGAAAGAAGGTTCACACAGAGCATCTCCATACTGGGAAAAAGAAAATGTTGAGCACTGCTGAGAAGTTAGAACTGAGGAGTGTGTACTTGGGTTCAATCAATGGTCTAAAAGAGGGGAGGACCTTCCAAGCCACAGTGAGAACGTAGATACCTGAGAAGCATGGAGTTACATATGACACCTGAGCTTCACCAGATCAAAACCAAAGAAAACAACTTCCTAGAAATGCAGTTTGCAATCGTTGTCAAACATAATGCAGTTTCCCTCTTTATGGATCTCTTCTACAACAAAATGTTGATTTACCTTAGAAAGAGTATCCCAGTACACATCAGGAACCTCCATTTCAGAAAGAACCTGCTCATTTATGGACTTTGCAGCTTTGAAGATCTGACTTATACAATCTCTCTGGTAAAGCAACTTTTTCCTTGTTTCATCTGATAGCCCATTCGCAGGTACTCTTGGAATTGGCAACCACCATTTTTTTTCTTGCATCTTGCTCCTATTACCAAAGTCATCTACTACCGTATTACCTCCTTTAGCATACCAAAATTCTTTCTGGCCGATGCTATCCAGAGATTCCTTCAAGCATCACACATCATAAAAAGTAAGAACACATTTAAAATGAGCTTTACAAAAGAGAGCTATCTTGACTGTTAGACAAATCTAGTGACTGAGAACGAAATAGTTACTTACAATCAACATGGCATCCAACTTTCTCAATGCTGGAAGATTCATATGGATGTCAGACTGAGGCCTGGGTGTCATAATCTAGATATAAATAGAAGACCTGTTAGTCTACACTACTGGAAAGCTCATCAATTGTCTAATGTAAATGCCTGAATTCCAGTGGCATTTCTTGATTTTAATAATTTTTATGTGAGAGAAATGGAAAAACAAATTAAAAGCACTATTTTATTTTTATGAAAACCCAATGCAAATGCCATCCATTCACAGAGTAGTCATTTATTCACAGAGTAAATGTTATACCATCGTTACATCAAGATAACCTTCTCCCTACCAACCGATGCAAGGATACTAAGTGTGGATACAAGGCGAATTATGGTGCAATAATAGTAAATATTCCTAGTTATAACGCTCTAAGTTCCTACAACTAGTTTTAGTCAATACCAACACAGCAGAGAGAAGCATTTCAAAATCGTGAATAGGATCAATATATGCAGAAAAAACCAAACAACCCCAAAATTATCAATCCAACAGAAGAAGAGTAAAACCATAATTTGTAAACCTCCGTTCCGTCAAACTCCAAAGGGGAAATTCAAATAAGAATGAAGATGTAAACTGGAGAACACATTTCAGATCTCATATAATTTATACCATGTGGGAGGGTCAAAAATCTCCATGTTCTTTGGAAATCGGGCAAGGGGAAGATTGAAATCGGGCAAAGGGAAAATTGTGGGCTGTAGCTACCCAGTGCTGAGTGCCCACTACCCATACCACAAAATCGGGGCGAAATTAGACCATAAACCCCGATTTTACCAAATGGCAGGGCGAAGAAGCTATCATAAATTCCCATATTTCTAGAAATTTGGCTAATGGAAGCTTGTTCCTCCAAATTTCATGGGCTAAATATAATTTTTTTTCCTCTATCCCTCCTAAAAACATGGGATAACTATGTACACGATTTTAACCCTAATATAAATTACAGGCTAATGAAATAAGTTTAAAAAAATCACTCTAATACAAAAAATTCGCCCAATAAATTATTAAAGGCCCCTTAATTTCTCTCATGAGCGAAATTTCGCCCCTAAAATCATCTATGATGCATTCTATGCTACAAAATAAAAGAGCATATTGTTTCCTTATCACCCGCTTCAAATGACGTACCGCGCTCCATCCTCTCCCGCTCACCGATCGTTGAGACCTCACCGGTACCTCCCAGCCAATGCTAGGGGTACTCTGCTTCCCCCTTAGCCCCCCGAGCCGCAAAGGGGCCACACACTATCCAGAGGGTACGTCTAGCTCCCAGATCACCTTGCAAGGCCGAGCTACCACTCCTCTCCGAGCTGGGAAATCCCAACTCCCACAAGTAAATCAATCAAGTCACTATTCCTGTAGTGTAACATTACACTAACAGTCGATCCCCTCTTCCTTCTCCTCACTCTCTTTTATACAGTTTTGAACTTACTTTCCTTCCCTAAATCTCATTTAATTAAAGTTTTCATAAAAAATTCCTAAATATTCTGGTTCGTACAAGTGTCACCCATCCCCCACATTCCTCCATTAATTATTTTCTTTAATTAATTAATTGTCTCATTTCCCTCACCCACCTAGAGTTACTCTTAAAATCACTCCTAGGTGTCCCTAGATTCCCTTACAGGTTTTAAAGGCTTTCCCTAAATTGAAATTGCTAAATCAGTTTAAAATTAGAAGGTTCTTAAATGCAGATTCTTTACTAAGTTGGCTTCTCTGTTTTTACCTTGAGTTCCCCTCTTTCCCTCTTTAGGTTACCTCCTTTCCCTATTTTCCTACTTTTTATATTTCCATCCTCCCCCATTTTATTTGAGCTAGAAACGACAGTTGTGAAAATTAACCTCTTTTTCCTTTTATTATTAATTTAGTACCCTTTTTTTAATCATCAAATGTTAAAATAAATTAATTGACTCCTTACATTTTATATCCACATGTTTTTATTTAATTTCTTACTCTTTTCATGTTACCAAAAATTTTATGAAGACCAAAATTATTACTTAAGTGGTTTTAATTTTATTATTATATATATATATAGTTTAAAGGTAGACAAAATTTTACTCCTACCAAAATTTTAGACTTAGAACTTAGATTCTGAATTGGGAGACATTTAATTAGGGAAGTTGTTTAAAAATTTCTTAATGTGTTAATTGTATTAGGTCCATCTAGGTTCAAACCTCTATCATCATCAATACAACGTGCCCTTCAAGATGCACTAGGTGCTCCAAGGGTGCCACTCGCCTAATCTGTTCCCTTGCGCGACGTGCCCTTCAATATGCACTACGTGCTCTAAGGGTGCCACTCGCCTCTCGACTGAATGGTAGATATCAATAACCTCTGGAGTCAACACTCCGCCAGTTGAACTTGTGGGAGACTAAGGGCTTCTAAGGAATAAGGCCCCCACCTTATTGCGCACCCCTTAGAATCATCATGAGCGACTGTCGTAGTTTTCCCTCACGGCATCGTGGGTCCTCCCAAACTTGGTAATCGTTAACCTGCAGTTCAAGCCACGGTGGGAGTGCTAGTAGGCTGTGGTAGGTATGGTGCCCACACTTCTCCTTCAACCTCTCTAGTAGTCGTGTGTGTCCCCTTTACTCCATATGTGAGTCTGGTCGGCAAGCTATTGTCAGCCTGCATCTTCAACAAATCATGTCAGAACATATCCACATCATATCATCTAATTAGATGTACTAATATCACAGTAAAACAATCAAACCCCAATGGCACACTCCCTGACCCGATCCGGAGTCCAAGGGGTTCCATCGATGCCTCTGCATCCTCAAATTCCAAAACCCTGCACACTCAGTAAAACCGAGTCAATAGCACATGTCTATGTCAATGTATTAAAACATCATGTCATCTACCCATAACACATCATAATCAAAGTCAAATGTTTTAATGGCATAATAATCTGGATCACTTGTGAGCAAGTGTCCTCAAAGAATAAGTTTGCTCAGTGCGCCAAAGCGGGACGTTACATCAAATCAATTGCTTTGTCACTCGCATGTTAGGTAATAATAAACAAAACATGTTGAATATGATAGGTTTTTACACCTCCGCTTCTTTTTACTATTTAGAATTAAAAAAATAAACTAGGACAACCATAACAATTAAAATAATAAACTAGCATAATCACAAATAATAAACTAGCACAACCACACAATTTGTGGTTGATGAAGTTCCATAGGCTATGATATGATGGCCGAAGGAAGTAGTGATTTATGTTAAATTTATCAGACATTTTGCTTTAAATAGCATATTCAAAATTTAGATACCAAAAATTAATATCAATTTTTTTTTTAAGAAAATAATATCAATTATTAAATATATAAATAATATTATATCAAAACAATTTTTGAAGAAAATAATATCAATTATTAAATATATAAGTAATATTAAATTTTAATATGAAAATTATATTATATATTTAATATTAATTCAAAATTATAGATAATTTGACACCATTATTTTAATATGTGTTAATAATTAAATTTAACCCTAATTTTGAATTTTGACTTAATCTTAATGTTTTTAAAAATTCTTCTATATTTTTAAATTTCTATCTTTTTTTTTTTTAATTTGTAACAAGTCTAACCAAGAGAATGTTTCATTTTTTTAATTATCTCGCTCTTCCTCTATGTTGACTCTTCTTACATGGTCAATTTTTCTTTGTTCACATACTTTAACCTTTAGCATTATCACACTAAGAGAATGTTCCCTTTCATAAGTTCTAGGTCTCTTCCTTCCTGTTACCTCTTCTAGCATGGCCTGTTTTTCTTTGTTCACATACTTTCTGGTTGGATAAATAAAAAATAGGGTTAATGAGCCTAAATGCTTTTCAACATTTTTTTATTAACTATGATCAATTAGATGACCTAGGCCTGATGGGACTAAGATTCAATGTTAATATCTCAGGCATGAGCAATTATATTTTGTTAAGTAGAAGTTAGCTCAAAGTTCACTGAAGTTGATGGAAAAATTGGGAAAAAAAAATAAAAGAAAAGTGAAGAAAAAAAAATGAAGAATGCCAAAAGTTCCCGTGAAAACCACTCACAAATGGTGGGGCACCTTCTCCATAGTTAACCAGAGATCAAAACCTGGAGTTGGAGCCTACACTGCTTCAATTAGCATTGCACATCAAGCATTCTTTGCATGTGGTGGAAAGGATGCAGCCTTAAGCGTTTTTTAGAATAAGAACAACAAGAACGATTTCGCCATCATTCTTATGTTGTTCAAAGGGTTGCATGCTATAAATTGAGAGAACATTAGAAATGGTAAAAATGAGCATATCAAGCAAGTAAGAAATCACATATTGTTAAAAATGACCATATCAAGTGAGTAAAATAGTGAGCATATCCACAAAATCTGATTTAGAAATGTCAAAAGGGTAATCAAAATCAAAGCTCCCTAGAAAACCACTCACAAATGGCATGGCACCTTGGCCACGACCCACTAGATATCAAAACTTGTGGCCTAGACCGCTTCAATCAGCATTACACAGTAAGCATCCTTTGCCCCTCAACAATTCCCTTATCATCTTTCTAAGTGCATTACACAATAGATTCACGGGTAGAGGAAGAAAATGTTGCCATTAGATGAATCGAAACAACATACCATACGCTAAAAGGTATCTCTCTACACCTTCGACACTTGTCAATCCAGCTAAATGAGAGCAACACATATCATTAACGCATATC
The DNA here is from genome assembly GCA_032191745.1 of Picea mariana. NCBI lineage: Eukaryota > Viridiplantae > Streptophyta > Pinopsida > Pinales > Pinaceae > Picea > Picea mariana. The sequence goes on from JASDQU011105012.1 coordinate 10,245, forward strand.
ATTACTGCATTAAGCATAATTTGTTAATTATTTAACTCGCAATCTAGTATTCAACAAGTAATTTTTTAATCATATTAAGTAAACTTGAAAAAGAAAACACATAATCGTATATCTTTATAAATACAAGGAAGTTAATTTATCAAAATCTCATCCATTGATTAAAATAGACTACAAAGAATATGTCAACATCTTCAATTGCTAGCTATAAGATTAAAATTTATAATTCAAAGATCATTAAATATCTCAAAAATCATTTAATATGCTCATTTTCAATAAGTATAATCTTCTTAATAAATGCATTCTTGCCAAGAAAGCATTGATATATTTCAAATGGTATACCATGTGCTTAAAACATATTTTGTATAAAAAAGTTATACCCCTAAAAACTAAACATTCAAATTGAACTGCCTACTTTTTTAGTCTATTTTTTATATGTTAAAAAATAAAATATTAAAAAAACTTAATAATAAATAATTAAATTATTTTTTCCTATTAAAAGATATAATAACATTAATATTAAGTCCCTGAGGTGTAGGACAGTCGGTGATGGAGTGTGTTGTTAAGCCACTTTGTGTTGAAAAGTCACTGGTTCGAAACCTACGAGGACAAATAATCCAACCATGTTAAGGGTTGGTGTGGCTCAGGCCGGGTGCGATCCCCGAGTGATTTTGACGGCTTAGATGCCCCTGAGTTACCTTAAGAGGGTAAGTGATTACTTGTGATTCTTTAGAATTTTGTTTCTGTACTAAAAAAGAATTAAGAGAATCTTTCCAATATCACCATACTTTTGTTGAGTTAAGAGGTTAGGAAAGTTGGTAGTGTGATAAATATTGACAATCTAAGAGAAAGTTCTTTTCATCTTCAACCTTCTTAGTGTCACATAGGTGACACACGCTTTCATCCCATGGCATTTTAGGAATTGACGAATGCCTAGTTTCACTATGGAGATCGTGAGAATTTGTTCTTATCTTAGCATTGCTTATTTTTTTCTTTACACTTGGTAAAACAAATAGATAATTTTGATCTTCTAAATTACTGTTGATTACATCTTTATAATACCTTAATTTTCTTTTCTCCTCTAACTCTTTATCGCACCACATTTTTTTCTTAAATTTTGATTTGACTTTTTTTTTAATAGTATCTTTATTTTGCAAAATGGTTTCTTCCATGATCCCCCAATAGTTTAGCCAAGACCGGGCATCTTTATGCCATCCTCGCTTGAGTCGATGGTGGTTATGACTTGATTTTGAAGCAATTTTAGGTAGCCTCTTGTCTTCCATGTTGTTTAACTTGTTCTTATACATTAGGTATCTACTCATAGCCATGCTCTCAATGAGGGAGAGGCTTGTTTCTAAGAGGAGGATGGGATAGGGCATATTTCCTTTAATTTTGAGATTATAGGTTATAAAATTCTTTTGTAGTTGCTCTATCTTTCTCCAAGATTCCCGAGAGATACTACAACCCCAGAATTTACATCCTTAAAGAATAACAGGTGTAACAAGAGTCACAAAGAGGATTTTCTTCTTATCCCAACTCCAAAGATTAGTTGATTTACAATTGTTTTCAAGCCCATAATATGCTTTCCATCCCCCAATAATCCTTTTCTCAATGCTATAATTCCAATTGAGCTTGTGGTGAATATCAATTCCAATATATTTGTATGAAATCACTTCCTCCAAGTTGTTGTTGTGATATACAAAGGTATCATAACGGATATTATTGGATTTAATAATCATGACCTTAGTCTTATCAGTATTAACAGTCATACCCATATTGGAGAAAAAATCCTTAAGGATCCTCAGTTGGTTTTCAAGATCATGGGGACTCCTTTCCATAAGAACGATATCATCGACATAAATAAGAAGATTGATGACTATACCAGTGAGAGTAGGGCCGACACAACCTTCTTTTTCCGAGCATTCTTCTAACTTATCAATGTATACGCCAAAAAGGGGACAAGGGACAACCTTGTTTGACTCTGATATTGCAGTTAATATCTTTTGACCTTCCCTCAGTGTTTTTAAACTTAGAAATAACGTTCTCATACATCCTTATTGCAACAACCCTCAACTTGAGAGACACTTTTATCTCTTCCAACCTATTCCAAATTTTTTTCCTAGGAACCATGTCAAAAGCTTTTCTAAAGTCAATAAAACAAAAAAAATATTGGTTTTAGTGTTGCAGAACTCCTCTACAATGATCCTAAAGGTAACAAGATGGTCCATAGTTGAATGATATGTCCTAAACCCGGCCTGACCTTTAGCTCTTTTACCATGACTTTCTAGCCAAATGTTAATCTTCTTTTCCAAAATAATTCCATAAAGCTTGGCTAAAATTAGGCTAATCATAATGGTTCTATAATTAGAGGAAATGTTTCTATCCCCATTTTTAAAAATAGGAACAATGAGGCTTTGCATCCAGGGTTTAGGGAAGCCATGTTTGACTGCTAAATTGAAGAGCTTGTGTATGTGAGGGATAAGGATTGGCCCTCCGATTTTAAAATTTTTAGCTTGGTAGCCTTCAATGTCCTTATCTTTCCCATTTGCCAGCCACTTAACCCCGAACTCTATGTCATCTAAAGAAAAAACTTATTCCTTTGTAGGGACAATATGAATGTTTTACATGGCATTAGGGAACTCGTAAAGACTTTTAAGGTAGGAATTCTAGTCTGTTAACGGAATCCTATTATTTTCTTTAGTATTGCATTTTAGAATTTGGATCTTGAACTTCATAGGATCCAACTTGTATAGTTGTGAAAGTTGCTCTTGCCTTTTATTGATATAGTATCTTTTTTTTCTTTTAATTAGGGATTTGTACGTATTGATCTTATCAAGTTTTAAGGACTCATTAGAAGCATCCCTAATGGCTTTCCTAACAATTTTACATTCTTTATCATACCAAGGGTTGGTTGTTTTATTATTCTTTTTATAGGACACCTCGAAAGAGAACTTGTTAATAGAAGTGGAAAGGGTAGTTGTAAAATTATGATAGAGGTCTTCAATGTTGTCTTTATAAGTTAGGAGGTTTAATTTACTATTTAAATCCTTTAAGAAAATGTCAACTTTACTTTTGTCAAAGTGCAAATTCCTTTGATTATCAAAATTTTCTTCAATGGTGCTCCTATGCATGGAAAATTTTAGAGTTAGGGTTAAAACTTTATGATCAGAGTTAGACTCATGGTCATTTAAAAGGTCAAAAGTTTATATTTGGTTGGAAACAGGGATATCATATGTCACATAATCTACAACACTACTACCTAGCCCATGAATACATGTCATTTAGTTGGAGTTTGGCCACTTCATTACTCCATTACAAATTATTAGGTCTTGAGAGCTGCAGAGCTTGACCAACTCAGTACCAAACAAATTCTCAATTAGGTCTTCAGAGCTTCTTTTGTAGCTATTAGATAAAACAAGGTCCTCTTTTAGCCATAAATGATTATGGTTGGAGTCATCACATAAAAGAGTAGCTTGTTTAGTTGTAGTCCTAACATTAAAGTCTCCTAGCAGGAGGATATTACCTTCATTTTTCAAATTACAAATATCTTGTTCTAAATTATTAAAGGGACAATTTTTATCTAGATATTTTTTCTTATAAAAAGTAGAATTAATAGGTGCA
>JASDQU011105013.1:30259-41008 GCA_032191745.1 Picea mariana
ACAATTGAAACAACAACACGACCGACAGACTTGGGATATGATTAAGGTGATGATACTAAAATCACAACAGTTGGTTTGGCAGGTAAAATTGGTGATGGATACAATTCTAGAAGTAAATTTTTTCATATAAGGGTGATACTGAAACATACTAAGATCGATACATTGATAGATAGTGTATCTCAATCTAACTTGATTTCAGAGGAAGTGGTTAAACAATTGGGATTGAAAACTAAGCGGCATCATAAACCTTACTCACTTAAATGGATAAACAACAATCATAAATTGCACATAACAAAGCAATGCACTATAAAGTTTGCAATTTCATCAAAGTTTGTGGATGAGGTAACGTATGATGTGGTGCCACTAAATGAATGTGGAATGGTCTTAGGCAACCCTTATTTGTATGATCATAAAGAAATATTCTACATGAAACATAATCAATATCACTTGACTAAAGAAGGCAATGAATATGTTGTACATGCTCATCACATAAAAGAAAATCAATCTCTTCAAACAATGGAACAATTAAGGAAGGCAAATTATGCAAGCAACACACCTATAATTGTGCCAAGTAAAGAAGTTGATCTTAAGCATGAACATGAGATGGTTGTAGAATGGAAATTAAATCATAATTTGCTTCAAGATAAGCTAATGTCGTGTAAGAACATCAAACATATTAGTTCATTTGCAGTCATATTTCTGATGTTAGCATTGCTAATGTTTTCAACATGTATGGTAGTGGCTTCAGTAAGATGTGAGCGAGTTCAAGTGGCTAACAATATGTTCTCAGTTGTCATGGTTTTTTTGCAATTTATTATGATGCGACAGGTGCACATGAAAGAGTTTAAAGACAAAGGACAAGTGGGGTAGCCTATCCCACACTTGATGACTAGTTAATACCCTTTTGGAGGACCAAAAGGTATTAGTGGGGAGGCATGATCCAAAATGGATCCAGAAAGGACTAAAAATCAAATTTCTCAGAACCTAACAAAACTAGTGCCATTGCGTCGGGATCATCGCACAAATTCTGGCCATATAATTTTTTCCAAAAATGGACACCGTATGAAAAAATGATCGTGTTTTGATCAATTTCCCAAACAGGCAAAAAAGTCAACTAGTCAAAGTCAACATGTCATACTGCTGATGTCAGCAGTACATCAACATGATTTCACCATGACATCATTAGGGAGATGTGGTAGCACGAGGAGGTGACACATGTCACTTATTTTTGACATTTTCAGGGGCTGATGTGGACCAATAAAAAATTGACACGTGGCACTGTACGGATGCGACATGTGGCTATACAGAATGTTGACATGGCCCAATGATAGGATGACACATGGCAGTACACATGACAGGTGGAAGTACGGATGTTGACGTGGTAGGGTGACGTGGCTATATGGATGCTGACGTGGCAACTAGCTGGGCAGGTGACTTGGTTGTACATATGATGACATGGCAAGCTCAAGGCACGACACGTGGTTGTACAACAGTGACATGGCAAGATGATAGGACAGTGTCGTGGTGCTGACTGTTTCAGTGACTAGATTGTATGGTCCAATCACAGGGTGACATGTGGCCCAATCAGAGGGTGCCACGTGGCACCTCAGATTTAGCCAATGTTGACTGTGTAAAAAAATTGTTCCGGCTTCGGGGAATTCGAACCCCTGACCTCACGAGATGAGAAACAAACTACAACTAAAGGGATAACCAACTGAGCTACACATGTGTCTTGTTATACAAATGGCACATTTTTATTTAAGTTGTGATATGGTGCAGTTTTAGGGATAAGCCCTAGTAGGCGGGGGCTAGCCAACCTACCAGGGGCTATGGACTAGAACCCAGGGAACTAGGAGCTAGAGTAGGGCGCACGTTGGTGGCTAACCAACACTCCACTACATGGTCCATGCCTACGACCAAGTGACAAGAATTAAGGGTCTTAACAGTTAACGCCCATCCCGAGGCCATATGGCAGTGCCCAGGTGACGTTGGAAATTTATTGCAGTGTGCAACAAATCAAAGATGAGGCAACCCAAATCAAGTTGGCATCGCTTCATCTTGCAGACACAACTATCATTTGGTGGCATAGTAAGTTGCAACATGGTATGAAACAAGTTGGTAATGTATTTCCATCATGGCAAGATTTTGTTTTTGCACTTATAAATCAATTTTATCCTTTGGGTTATAAGGAAAAGGCTTTAATTGAATGACAAAGTCTTAAACTAAGAAAAGGACAAACGGTGCAAGAATACACAGATGAATTTCATAAGATGGCATTAATGTTAAATATTCCATTACATACACAAGAAACTCTTATGAAGTATATAGGAGGTTTACCTGCACATATTTGTAATATTGTATTTATGTTTGGAACTACTAATCTTGATGAGGTTTCTGCTCAATCAACATATATTGAAGTAGGGAAAACATGAGTGGGTGTATCAGGGGAATTGTCTTCAAGGAAAGAAGACAAAAGGAAGGGGAATGGAAAGAAAGAAAATTCAACGACAAGGGACGAAGAGAAGCTCTCTTTCAAGCATTGCAAGAAATAAGGGAATGATGATGACCATTGATGGAAAATTCATCCAGAGAAGAGACCGAAATGGTTCAAAGAAAGGAAAGGGAGGCAAACAATTGAAACAACAACACGACCGACAGACTTGGGATATGATTAAGGTGATGATACTAAAATCACAACAGTTGGTTTGGCAGGTAAAATTGGTGATGGATACAATTCTAGAAGTAAATTTTTTCATATAAGGGTGATACTGAAACATACTAAGATCGATACATTGATAGATAGTGGATCTCAATCTAACTTGATTTCAAAGGAAGTGGTTAAACAATTGGGATTGAAAACTAAGTGGCATCATAAACCTTACTCACTTAAATGGATAAGCAACAATCATAAATTGCACATAACAAAGCAATGCACTATAAAGTTTGCAATTTCATCAAAGTTTGTGGATGAGGTAACGTGTGATGTGGTGCCACTAAATGAATGTGGAATGGTCTTAGGCAACCCTTATTTATATGATCGTAAAGAAATATTCTACATGAAACATAATCAATATCACTTGACTAAAGAAGGCAATGAATATGTTGTACATGCTCATCACATAAAAGAAAATCAATCTCTTCAAACAATGGAACAATTAAGGAAGGAAAATTATGCAAGCAACACACGTATAATTGTGCCAAGTAAAGCAGTTGATATTAAGCATGAACATGAGATGGTTGTAGAATGGAAATTAAATCATAATTTGCTTCAAGATAAGCTAATGTCGTGTAAGAACATCAAACATATTGTTCATTTGCAGTCATATTTCTGATGTTAGCATTGCTAATGTTTTCAACATGTATGGTAATGGCTTCAGTAAGATGTGAGCGAGTTCAAGTGGCTAACAATATGCTCTCAGTTGTCATGGTTTTTTTGCAATTTATTATGATGCGACAGGTGCACATGAAAGAGTTTAAAGACAAAGGGCAAGTGGGGTGGCCTATCCCGCACTTGATGACTAGTTAATACCCTTTTGGAGGACCAAAATGTATTAGTGGGGAGGCATGATCCAAAATGGATCCAGAAAGGACTAAAAATAAAATTTCTCAGAATCTAACGAAACTAGTGCCATTGCGTCGGGATCATCGCACAAATTCTGGCCATATAATTTTTTCCAAAAATGGACACCGTATGAAAAAATGATCGTGTTTTGATCGATTTCCCAAACAGGCAAAAAAGTCAACTGGTCAAAGTCAACATGTCATACTATTGACGTCAGCAGTACATCAACATGATTTCAGCATGACATCATTAGGGACATGTGGTAGCACGAGGAGGTGACACATGTCACTTATTTTTGACATTTTCAGGGGCTGATGTGGACCAATAAAAAATTGACACGTGGCACTGTATGGATGCAACATGTGGCTATACAGAATGTTGACATGGCCCAATGATAGGATGACACATGGCAGTACACATGACAGGTGGAAGTACGGATGTTGACGTGGTAGGGTGACGTGGCTATATGGATGCTGACGTGGCAACTAACTGGGCAGGTGACTTGGTTGTACAGATGATGACATGGCAAGCTCAAGGTACGACACGTGGTTGTACGACAATGACATGGCAGGATGATAGGACAGTGTCATGGTGCTGATTGTTTCGGTGACTAGATTGTATGGTCCAATCACAGGGTGACATGTGGCCCAATCAGAGGGCACCACGTGGCACCTCGGATTTAGCCAATGTTGAATGTGTAAAAAAATTGTTTCGGCTTCGGGGAATTTGAACCCCTGACCTCACGAGACGAGCAACAGACTACAACCAAAGGGATAACCAACTGAGCTACACATGTGTCTTGTTATACAAATGGCACATTTTTTATTTAAGTTGTGATATGGTGCAGTTTTAGGGATAAGCCCTAGTCGGCGGGGGCTAGCCAACCTACCAGGGGCTATGGACCAGGAGCCGGGGAACCAGGAGCTAGAGCAGGGCGCAGGTTGGTGGCTGACCAACACTCTGCTACATGGTCCATGCCTATGACCAAGTGCCAAGAATTAAGGGGCTTAATAGTTAACGCCCATCCTGAGGCCATATGGCAAGGCCCAGGTGACGAGGAGCCAGAAAAAAAAGGGGCTAGCACACCTATATGCATTTTTTGGGGTTTTAACTTTATAATAAGATTTAATGGTTTTTTATGCTGATTTTGGGAGAGTTTTTCCCAAAACTAAGGATCTTGAACCTTTTTTGAGGCCATAGATTGGGGGGAAGTTGGGAGGAGAACCCCAACTCAAATCCTATATAAATCAGAGGTTTTTTTAATAGTCAAGGAGGTTCAAATTAGCTGAATGATGATAAGTTTGTGAAGCTTGAAGCCATTTTTATGCAGGGAAGCCATTGAGGAAGCAAACTTTGGAGGCTAATTTCAGGAGATACGCTCAACCTTTTTCAGTGTCGTCGGTTGTGTTGCATTCTTGACATCGATCATAACATAACCAGACCAATTTGTAACCCTTGTGATACATTTCTAATGTACGTTTGAAGAATTGAGGCTAAATAAGAAAGCCTCCCCCACTAAGACAAAGGCCCAGAGATGTAGGCAATCTTGTCGAACTCCATTAACAACCTTGCTGTTATGGTTTGCTATTCTTTATTCTTACTTTATGATCTTCATTATTTATGATGGCTGCAATATTATTTCATTAAGTTCTTCTTCTTCTCTTAATTTCATAAGTGGTAATTGAACACATGCTTAAAACTCAACCAAGTCCTTAAATATAATTTTCAGATCACTCATAGACCTTGAAACCCAAACTAGCCTCTTTACCTGGTCGAACCCACACTCAGGGTCCCAACAGGTTGTGTTCCATCTAAATCGCTTCCTTATATCAAAATCCCTCTTGATGGATGGTCTTTCATTGGAAGCTAGCATCCTTGACACCTCCGGATCTGATCACTGGCCCATCTTGCTTTGGTTGGACATATCTAGATCTCTAGGCTGTAATCCCTTCAGATTTGAGCGATTCTAGATCAATCATCCATAATTCCAAACCATGGCCCCCACCTGGTGGAGGGAAGCAACCATTCCTCATGGTTCCAAAATGTATCGGTTTCAACAAAGACTAAAAAACTTTAAGCAGCGCCTCAAGCTTTGGAACAAATAGAACTTCAGAAATTTTCTTGAATCCCAAAGGAATTTGAATGATCAAATGAAGCTCCTCCAAATCCAAATCAGAAATTAGGGCCTCACAGAGAATCTCAAAGAGCAGGAAGAATTAATGAAATAACAGTTGGATGAAAGGCGTTCTCAAGAGGAGATGTTGTGGAGGAAACAATCTAGGATACAATGGCTTCAAGAGGGGGAAAAGAACACCAAGTTCTTCCATAGATTGATGATCCAGTGTAGACATATCAACCGTATCTCGCACCTTGTATTGGAGAAAGGCCAAATGCTCCAAAAACACAAAGACCCTGAGTAGAAAATGGTGTCCTATTATTAAGATCTATGGTCCGAACCCCCAGGCGACAGATCTCATGCCATAGAAAAAATCACTCAACACACTCCTGTCAACATAACTTAGGAACATAATGAATCCTTGTTAAGACCAATCACGATTGAATAAGTAGACCTGGTGCTTCAAGACACTCCCAAAGGTAAAGCTCGGGGTCCTAACGACTTCATGACAAAATTTTTTCACTATTGTTGGCGCATGATTCAGGAGGAAGTATGGGAAATCATTGAGGACTCTCGAATTTATAGTTAGGTTCTCCCTGTGCTCAATGCAATAGTCCTTACCCTCATCCCTAAAGAAGAGAGAGTCACTCATCCTAAGCAGTTCAGAACAATTTCTCTCTGCAATGTAATCTATAAGGTTTTAACGAAGGTGATTTCTTGACACCTCAAACCCCTCCTTCCCTTCATAATTTCTCATGAGTAGTCAGGATATGTTGAAGGAAGGAAAATTCTTGACAACATCATCCTCTCCCGTGAAGTTATCCACTCCATCCAAAGTACATGTACTCTAGGTATGTTATTAAAGTTAGATCTCTCTAAATCTTTTTATAAAATACATTGGGCTTACATGAAATCTATTCTTCTTGATTTTGGTTTTGCACCTGCCTGGGTAGACTGGATTCTCAACCTCAATTCCTCAACTTTATTATCAATACTAATCAATGGTGTTCCCTCCCACCTCTTCTCGCCCTCTCGTGGAATACAACAAGGGGATCCCTGTCCCCTTTTCTTTTCATCATCATGGTAGAAGTTCTAAACTATTTCATCAAAGCATCCATTGCTGATAGATCTTTAGTTGGGCTACCCCTACATGGAATTGATCCCCCAATCTCCCACAACCAGTTTGTTGATGATACCTTAATGCTGGGTTCCCCAATGGTTTGAGAAGCACTCCAGATCCTCTTTATTCTTCAAACATTCTGTGGCACCTCAAGAATGGACATCAACCAAGATAAATCTTAGATCTTCCTTTTTAACACCCCACTCCCTGTCCAACTTCACATTACTAATATCCTGGGCTTCACATGTAGCTCCCTTCCATCCAAATACATTGTCATTCCCCTTATAGACAAAACTCTTTGAAACAACTCTTGGGAAGGACTTCTTTCTTCCCTGGCTAAAATACTATCCTCTTGGACTTTTTGTTCGCTCAACATTCCCAGTCGCTTCACCCTCCTCAAGCTTGTCCTTCAAGCCTTTCCCCTTTACTCTTTCTCGGCTCTAGTGGCTTGTGGATTTATTTTAACCACCATCAAAACTTTGCATAGGAACTTTCTTTCGAAGGGGGTAAACAACGGTCGAAAAATAAATCTGATCAGCTGGGAAAATATTTTTAAACCAAAATTAAAGGGAGGTCTCGACTTGCGGGACACAACTATTCTCAACAAAGTCCTTAGTGCTAAAATTTGGTGGAGGTGGCTCAAGCGTCCCAATGACCTTTGGGCCAGACTATGGAGATAGAAATACGCTCCAAACATAGAAGAAAAGCATCTAATCAGATTGAATGAAAAAAATCTAGGCTCTTTGATTTGGAATGTCGCTAAGCAAAGATACTCCCTGTTTTCTGATCATGCCTTCTGGGAAGGGAAGAATGGAAGAACAAATTATTTTTGGAATAACTCTTGGAATCAATGGTCTTCTCTGGCGCATGATTCTCTAGCTGGAAATTTCCTTTCCCCCACTACTCAGAAAGGTCTGGTTACAGTAGCGGACTACTGGCAAGAGGACCCCCCTGGTGCCACCTGGCATCATTGGAAATCCTCTCGTATGGAACTCCACATTCCAGAGCACGTGGATCTTCAACCTTGGCTTGATTTTACCATCTCTAGAAAAATTCAAATTCTTCAGGGAGAGGACATATTAAGATGGGGGCATTCATCGAGGGGCACCTTTACTATTAAATAATCCTATAGTATCAAGGCAACCTTCCACCTTATCCCCCAAGAGCAGGTATGGACAAAAATTTGGTTGACTAAGCATTGGCCTAAAATTAGCACTTTCCTTTGGATTGTAGCACGCAAAGGTATCCTTACCTGGGATAATCTTATGAAAAGAGGCTTCGTAGGGCCTTCCATTTTCTTGCTATGCCTAGGGGATTCCGAATCAAAAAATCACCTGCTCAACCTCTGCTCCTACAGTTCTCAAATATGGGACCAATGTGACATAGTCATGCGTGAAACATATTTCAATCGAGAAGGCCTAAAGGAAACCATAGAAGGATGGAGAGACTCAAATTTTCACTCTCCCATCCTCAACCACATTTGGCAGCTACTTCCCGATTTCATCCTCTGGCATCTTTGGAAAGAGCATAACAGGCGCATATTCCATTCCACTCATCTTGATTGGCGGTTAGTATGGAAACAAATTTATGACAACATCAGAGAAACCATCCAACTACATCCTTGGAAAGACGAAGACTTGATATGTCCTCCTCAAGAACAACACATCCTGGACAACTGGAATATCAACTTCAACCCCTCTGCTTCCAGGTACCGTCAGAGATCCTATACCAAGGGAAACCATTCTCATTGGTCTCCTCCACCTCCAGGATTTATCAAATTAAAATTTGATGGCGCCTCCAAATACAATTCAGGCGCGGCTGGATTCAAAGTGGTTTTCCGCAATAGCTAGGGAAGCATCATGCTCATCTTTGCAGGTAGCATTGGACATAATTCTAATAATGCATCAGAGCTCTAGGGGATTATGAAAGGTCGATAGCTCGCTCAAGAGTATGGTTACCATCAGTTGGTTGTATAGGGGACTCCCAAATAATTATCATCCTTTTCACAAGAATTCTTAATGGAGTGGACCCAGAAAAAATCTCCCCCTGTTAGCGACTCACCACTAGAATCAACGCCATTGCAGCTCTTACTTGGCCTAACTTCTAGCTCTCATCCCCTCTCATATTCGATGGAGAGAAAATCAGATAGATGGTAATTTAGCCAATATAGGGGTGGCTCTAGACGGACCAGATCTTCTCTATACGTCCTCCACCCACAAGGATCATCCAATCCTCCAGGCTTGCATCACTCGGGATCTCAGCACAGATAGCCCCCCGGATGGGAAGTCAGCAGGTCCCAAGCGGCCATTGGAGAGGGTGGCGCCTTTCAGCCCTGTACATGCCATATGATTGGCACATGCAACGCTCCTCATCTTTTATTACCCCTAATGAGTGATAGCAACTTTCATTTCTGCGAGGCCTCGACTAAATGATCCAGCATGCCCTCCTTTGTATTTTCATTTGGACGATGGAGGAATGACTCTGGCCATCACCTCTGCGTGTGTGTGACCATCCATTATGTTTTTCTTATTATTTTTGTCACTCCTTGGTTGGACCATCATGCCTCCTCTCTTCCTATCGATCAACCCTTTAGTTTGTAGTCCTCTTTGGTCTTCACCTCCCTCTATTGGATCATATCATTTATCTTTGCTCCGTTTTTCTTTGTCTCTGCCTAGCCAACACTTGTTGCACGACCTTCCTCTTTCTTCCCATCGGATATGCCTCAATTTCATGGGAAGCCAAAATGAGGCCTTGCCTGGTATCAGAATAAAGCGAGTATGGCCAGCCAACCCCTGCTTGTCCTTGCTTCGTCGCCTAGCTCCTCACCTTCCTCCTCCACCTAGTCCTCTTCTGGTCAGAGCTGTCTTCCACCTCTGTCTTTGCCTTGGGCTTGTCATGTGGAGTGGTTTGACCTCCACGACAATTCTTTGGGCTTCACTCTTGGCCCAATCCAGGATTTGGCCTCTTCTTCACAACCAGCCTCGGTCCACCCGACGAACTCACCTCAACATTCTGTCCCCTTGCCACCTTTGGAGAAAACCCCTTTTTCACTTGGAAGAGCCTTCGGGCCAGCCCCATTCATGCTCATGAATTCATGACTCAGTGGCGATATTACACGACTTGGTTTTTTCTATCGGAAAAGTTGTGGATGACCTGCGCTTTTGGCTGGAACACATGGACAAGCGAGGGGAGAAAATTGAATCTCTGCTCACAACCTTGTTTAGCTCCATGCACTCTCCAGAACTAGCTACCAATGCTTCGACCGCTTTAGAGGCCATCTTTTCTCCAGCTATCTAGGTGGCTGCAGAGTGCGACATGGACAAACGCGACCGTCAAACTGCATGAGAGCCGACATGCGCACGTGTCATCTTGCATGCTTAGTTATGATAATTGTTAATGTTTCTGGAAGCATCCTCATGGTTCATATACTATGCCTAGCACAATTTTTCCACTTTGATTTGTCAAGAGTTAGTCTTTTTGGTCTTCTAGTTTACATGACTAGTTTGGCTAAATCGGTTCCCCTAGAGGGTGATTTAGTTCATGTTATTTAATTTTTGGTGCTTTTTTTTTGTAAGTTAGTTAGTAAATTAGAACCTTCTTGGAAAAATTATAGTCCTGTGGTCTTGCATGTCAACAGTGCCTAGCTAGGAAACCACTGTTGGCACGAGTCTGAGAAAGAGTGACACTTGTCCAAACCAGAGTCTTCAAGTTTGTCATGCAAAAAATCTACTTTGCCACGCAGGGCGATGACTTGTATGCAAGCGAAAAGCTACAAAGCTTCACTAAGAGAAAATCGACTGTAAACTAGACTAAGCTAGACAGGGCAGACTTTAAAAACTAGAATCAAGAAAACTTAAACATAAAAACTCTAAAAACCTGGACCAAATTTTGGGCCTGCAAAGGCTTGGGTTTTCTTCATCTCTCCCTTGTCGCACTTTGTAATTTCCTATC
>JASDQU011105014.1:23215-49711 GCA_032191745.1 Picea mariana
TGTTGAAAATTTGTTTGGAATTCATTCCAAAATAGGAAGTAATTCCAGTCCACTTATTTCTTCTTTATTGACTCTTTAATAATAAGTGTAATCAAACCTTGGTGTGACAATCTGTTGGCCACTTTGGTAGGCTTTGTCTTGACTTGTCTGACCATTTTTGTGAGAGCTTTGTGCAGGTAGAAAGGAAAATTGATGGGAGACCTGCCTGTAAAATGGTTCAATAGCTTGAAGTGATAAAACATGACTCTGTTGTATCTACCTTCACAAGTGATATAGACAAAGATTGCCTTCAAGAGAGATTGCCACTTAGGTTCCAGATAAGACATTGGTATGTCTTTTTTCCATATAAGATCCTTGTGCAGAGGCTGTAGGTAGGATCTAAGTTCAGTGTTTGAAGGCACAGTTGATTTGAACCAGCAATCCCCTGTTCTAGGGAGACCAATGAACTCAGCTATGGTTGCCTCATCAACCACAAACTCCTCTTTTCCCATTGTTGCTGCTCTTCCATCATACGAGATAGCAAAGGTTCAGACACATGTTGGTGGAAATCTGCCAGTTTTTCACAATATGCATAGACTCCTGCTTTCTTAAATAATTTGGCCACCCTAGGATGAGCCTCAAGTTACCAAACTCCAGCCAATTCAGCCCTTAGAACTGGCCCTGCTTTTGGCATTTAGTAATTGCTGACCTGTACCTGTGATTTAGGAAAATCTTCATGCCAGGGAGACAAAGATTCTACGATTTAGGGTGACAGGGAGTATGACTTAGAGTAAACAAATGAGACAAGGTGACTTAGAGTTTTGATTGCATAGGTCAACCATTAACTGAATCTAAACAATAGATTGACTGAATACAAGCCGGAAATTTTGAGTTTAGGTGAGATATAGAATTAAATTGAAACAGTATGGAATTCAAACTACCTGATGACTCGACTTGGCTTGATTGGTATGAAAATTGGCTTGATAACCATCTACTGAACTCGAAATCCACTTGGAAATCACCACAAAAAATGGGATTATGGCCTCTGAGTATGCGTTTACCGGGCTCAAGACGGTCACAATGACTCTCAGATTCAAATTGGTAATAAATGGAATCAAAACAGAGATTAATCGGGGTCATATTGGATCTGTGTCCTCATGAATGGAGATAATGAGGGGCTATGTGACTAATCACTTCTGTTAGTCGAGAATCACACATGATTTTCTGTGTTTCTGCCGAGCCTTAATTCTGAAATGACCAATGTAGTTAAAAGGACAACAGGGTATCAATCTTCAGATAGATGCAATAATAACATGCATACCTCACCACCTCCATGGAATTTCGGTGGTTATGTCTTCATGATTATGCCAATTGACAGCTAGCTTGTGTGAAAGAACAGGCTTTTCATTTTTCCCGTGGAAATCTTTTCGGTGGTTAACTGGGATTTTTCTTTTCCCCCTTAACTACCGAGAACGAAGGATTTTGGTGGTTAATGATCACTTTTTAGTCTCACCTAAACCACCGAAACCTGAGATTCTCTCTTTTTCTTGAAAAAACCAAATCAAAAGTTCTTTCCAAGTTTATTTACAGAAAATAGACTCTCTAACATACCTAAAAAAATTTAGAAATAATTTTTTTGGACCACAATCTATCACCTAAAAAGAAAAATATCCATTGATTTATTTGAGGAGATAACACTGGCTCCTATTGGGCATGAACGCCTCCTTGTGAGGTTTCAAGAACCACAGAACCAATGCCTTTCCTAAAAAAAGAAAACTTAAAACTATCTGCTAGTGTTTCCATTGGGCATGGAGTTATTCTGTAAAAATAAAGACTAAAAATAAAATTACAATGACCAGGCTTCACAGCCTTAGACAAAATAGAGTTTCAGAAATAGCCCGTTGACTGGGCCACCAAACATTTCTTCACCTCCCAGACTTTGCAGAATGAATGTGTTGTTGTGTTGTACTTGAGTTATCATGAAAGGGACGGTCCACAAAGAATCGAACTTGTTGTGTTTGCCTTTATCCTGTCTGAGGGTGTCCCATTTTAGAACCTAATCACCAACCTGAAAATTATCTACCTTTGCCTTCCTGTCAAAAGTATCCTTGATCCTCTTTTGATGAGCCTCTGATTTGTCTACCAACTGTTCACGGACTTGCTGCAGTTCTACCAAATCGAGCATTCTTCTTACCAAATCATTTGACTCAGTTTTCTCTTCCTGAAAAAATCTAGCCACTAGTAAAATTAACTGAACAGGAAAAATGGAATCAGTCCCATAGACCAATTTGAATGGAGAGGTTCCTATGGACTTTTTTATAGTTACTCTATCTGCCCACAGAGCAAATTTTAGTTTAGAATCCTGATTCTTTTTGTTCTCCTCTAACAACTTTCTGATGATTCTGATTAAGTTCTTATTGGATGATTTGGCCAGGCCATTACCTTGAGGGTAGTAGGGGGTTGAATGTACCAATTGGATGCCCATTGATTCACACATGTCTACCAATGCATCAACTTTGAAATCTGTTGCATTATCTGTTACCATCCTTTTGGGGCAACCGAATTTGCTCAAGATGTTTTCATAAAGAAATTTCATGACAACCTGATGAGTGGCATTCCTGGTGGGAACTGCCTCTATCCATTTTGTAAAATAATATGTGGCTACTAAGATCCACTTATGTTGACCTCTAGACAAAGGATTTATCTCACATATAAAATCTAAACCCCATTGCTGAAAAGGGCCATTCACTACTATAGGTCTTAGGGGCAGAGATTTTAGCTGATGTTTTCCTGTGAATCTTTGACATTTATCACAAGCTTTGACGAAGGCACACACATTTGAGAAAAGAAAAGGCCAATAGTACCCAACCCTTAGAATTTTATGAACTGTGGTCTTCCAGTAATGATGACCTCCAAAAACACTTGAATGAAACTGATGTATAACTTCCACTGACTCTTCTTTGTCTAAACATGTGAGTAGTAAACCAGCAGGGTCTTTCCA
Organism: Picea mariana; assembly: GCA_032191745.1. Classification (NCBI taxonomy): domain Eukaryota; kingdom Viridiplantae; phylum Streptophyta; class Pinopsida; order Pinales; family Pinaceae; genus Picea; species Picea mariana. The sequence continues at coordinate 26,196 of JASDQU011105014.1, forward strand.
ATATAACAGATTATTGTAAATGCAAAATTTGATGGCTCTGAGCTTAAGGGCTTGAGCTTGAGTCATGATGAGTTCAAGAGGAACCTCTAGCTTTTGTAAAAAATGTATAATACCTGAGTACCATTCACAAGAAGAAAAATTCTCCGCCACCTGTTGATTGTTATGTTGTCCTTCTGCTGCCACCTCCGTCTGCAAACTTGCTGAATTTTCCCCTATGAAATTTATGTCCAATAGCTCATGGTTTTCCTCCGTTAAAAGATTAGCAAGGCCTTGGCCTTTTACCAATTTGGTGGGCTTCACTTCTATGTCGAAATCGATTAAATTTGCAATCCATTTAGCTCTCTTTCCATCAATATCAGGCTGAGTCAAAACATCTTTCATGGAGGGTGAAGGAACATATGCAATGACTTTTGAGTGGATGATATAAATTTTGAAAGATTTTAAAGATTTTATGAGAGCATAGGCTTGTTTTTCAATAGGATCATACCTTAGTTTAGCATCTCTGAGTGTTTTGCTGAAGAAGGCAATTGGGTGATCCATACTATCATCATCTTTCTGTAACAAGACCGCTGCCACCATGTCATAAGAAGCGAAGGAAAAAATGTAGAAACTCTTGCTGTAATCCAGACTGATTAGAGTCAGGGATTCCATGATAGCTTGTTTGATAGCCTGAAATGAATTCCTTGCGTTGTCTGTCCATTTTATCTCAGACCCCTTTTTCAACATACATGTTATGTGTTTTACTAGCTCGACAAAATTTGGAACAAATCTTCTAACAAAATTAATTTTACCGAGCAGCGATTGAATATCCTTTTTCGACCTTGGTAAGGACAACCTATGAATTGCTTCCACCCGAGATGGATCAATTTTCATGCCTTCTGCTGAGACAATGTGGCCAAGGAGCTTTCCTTTCCTAAGAGAAAAATGGGACTTTTTGGGATTCAATGAAATTCCAAACTGCCTGCACTTCAGAAAAACTCTTTTTAAATGCTTTAGATGCTCTTCATGACTGTTGGAATACACTGTGATGTCATCAAGATAGATGAGGACAAACTTGTCCTTCTCACCCACGAAAGCTATGTCCATGGCCCCAACATTCATTAATCTGAATGGCATTTTGGCGTACATGAAGGTACCCCAAGGAGTACTAAAAGCAGTCTTCTCTTGGTCATCAGGATGGACATAAATCTAGTTATAGCCAGAAAAACCATCCAGGAAAGACATAACAGTAGCTCCTGAAATTCTTTGCAGAAAATGTTCCATCTTAGGTAGGGGATAGTTATCATTCTTAGAGCATCTGTTTAGGTTTCTAAATTCCACACATAACCTGACCTCACCATTTTTCTTTCTCACTATTACTAGATTTGCAATCCATTTAGAGTATCTTAAAGGGATTATGATCTTAGCATCAAGAAGCTTTTTGATTTCTCTTTCAATTACAGGCAAAAGAAGAGGACTGATAGGTCTGAGMTTTTGTTTGAAAGGGATGGTGTCCTTTTCAAGAGGGATCTTATGTTGAATGATCTTAGGGTCATAAKTTTTCAGATCACTATATTTCCAAGCGAAAACATTAGAAAATTCTTTCAAAATGATGCAATATTCGGACTTCTGATCAACAGTCAATTCAAAGGACAGATTTATGAATTTAGGTTGGCTTTCGCTTCCTATGTTGTGCTCATGAACACCATACTCTTTCTCCTTCATATCTGGCTTGTAGGGGACATCGCTATGATCAAATATCTTTTCAAGAGGTATCAAACCCCGAGGTATATAATTGTTAGGCAGTTGAACAATATCATGCTGACCCAATTTTTGTTTTAGCTTAGGCTTTTGGGATTCCTCTATATTTAGATTTTGCTGGTCGACATGCATATCAGAAAATTCATCTACCACCTGGAGAAATCTATTAAGTTCATCATCATCTTAAAAAACTTTCCAGTATTTAATATTGTAGGGCAAAGATGGTCTATATTTGACTTGGATTTCATAATTGAGCCTGGGAGGCATGGGAGGAATAAACATGCTGGCTGAAACARCAAGGGAATCCGCAAGATGATTCATATCTCTGGGTATATAAGAAATSTCAAAAATGGAAAAAGAATCTCTAATTTTCCATACCTCWTCYCTRTAGGCTTTCAATCTRACATGCTTTGCTTGGAAAGTACTRWTTACTTSTTGTATGATGAGATCCRCATCTCCGAACACCTTTAATCCTTTAATCCCCATCTCCTTGGCTGTGTTTAAGCCCAATATCAAAGCCTCATACTCTGCTATATTGTTAGTAGTTTTGAAATCAAGCTTAAAAGACAAATTCATAGCCTTTTCCAAAGGAGAAATCAAAACTACCCCTGCACCTGCTGAATCTTTGGTACTGGCACTATCAAAATACATGGTCCAAACTGGAACACCCTTTTCATCAGTTTGCTGTTTAGTGGGCTTCACAAGCTRCAAAGGAGTTGATTGAGAATCATCTATTTGAAGAATGCATGAGCCAAAGTCCGTGTCTACAGCATAAATAGGATTATTTATAGAATTTTTTGCATCACTGATGATGTAGGCAAGTTGATTCTGTCTGTAAAGTCTTTTTAGCTCTCCTCCAAACACCGGGATCGTAGCATACGAAAGATCCATCTGCAAGGTACCCCCTAACCTATTGCTCCATGGACATGACAAGAGGAGTCCGAACTTGGGTGGGATATCAACAACCACGACATCCATTACCATGCTTCTCATTGGCAATTGGGCAAGGTTTATAACAAGGTATTTTATGAGGCTAAGGTATCTGACTTTCCTAGAGTCAAAAGAGAAGATATCATGATATGGTTTGGTGACCTCAAGCCCAAGCTCGTCCATCACTGCTTTGGGCATAACATTATGTGATGCTCCTAAATCAGGCAAGTAGTTGTGAAGGATCTTATCATGAACATTTAGGGATATATAGAAAGGTGGAAAAGAGTCATCTCGATATTCTATCATAGGCCCTATAGTTACTGTTGGCTTTTCATATTGTAAGTTTATAGAATCAGCAGATGAAGAGGTCTTTGGTTCAAGGGATTTCGGGATGGCAGACTTGAAAATTTCATTCTTCATAAGCTCAGTCAATGGCATAGGTATTTTTACTTTCTGAATTTCGGATTCGAAATTGAAAGAGTATGATGATTTGTCAGAAGTTTTTACCTCATTAGAAGTATCTCTAAGGATAGCTTACTCCTTGACTTCGGACTGAGATTGCTTCTGCTGCTGTTTTGTAGAAATAGGGGTCTGCTTTACAAGAGTAGCAGGCTGCTTGGTAGCAACTTCTTTCTTCTTCACAGGAGTAGCGGTCAATGGTTTAGGGGAAACATTTTTTGATCTTAAGTTATAATCTTGCTGATCATTCGTCTGATAGACAGATTCTTCAATACTTGCCTCATGAATCTCTTGATCCATCTGGGATTCTTCATAATCTACTTGTGTCAAAAAGGAAGAATCATTTTCATCACCAAAACAATTTATGTCATTTGCTTCTTCAACTTCATCATGAGATAGCTGATGTTCCTCTTCTAGCATTGCATTTTGAAAAGGGGGTCTGATTCTTTGATCATCAGCTGCATTCTTGTCTCTCTGAAGGATCTGGACTTGTTGATTGTTCCTTCTGTAAGGGAAAGCACTTGGATTTCTAGGGACAAAAGCATTTGGCTCTTTTTTCCTTGCTAGTTGCTGATTCTGAATCTTCAATTTTGACATTTCAGATGTCAAGTTGTCCAACATCTTGGCCATCTTTTCCATTTTGCTATTAGAAGAAGAAGGGGGCTCAACATAAAACTTCTTTCTCTCAACTTTTCCTTTGATTTTCTGAGATGCCATAATATTTAATTCGACTTCGAGAGCAACATCTTGCATTAAAGAAAGTGTGGCTGATCTTCTTTCTCTAAGGATTAAACAAAAGTCTGGATCAAAAGAAGCAGAAAATGTGATCTTTGCTGATGCATCACTTGGCTTGATCTCTGTAGGGATCTTGCCGAACATTCTATTAAATATTTTGATGAAGTCTGAGACCGACTCCCCATCTTCTCTTCTTAATTTTCCAAATTCATAAATGTAATATAGAAGATCTCTTCTTTCTCCCCAGTGTTTTAAGAACACCTCATCTAGTTGCTCAATACCTGTCACTGAATTTGCCGGTAGCTCTTTGAACCACTTCCGGGCTTGGCCATCCAAAATCTACACAAAAACTCTGGTCCACACATCTTCTTCTGAAATGTTAATATTTTCAGCATAAGCATAAAAAGATTCTATATGTTCTTCGACAGTATAATCCCCAGCTCCGGTAAACTTTGGCATATATTTATGATAATCTCCGATTGGCATGGCAGATAAGGGATTGGGAAAGACAAGTGGAGCATACATATTTGCTAAGATTTGTTCCATCTTGGTTAAAGGGACAGCCATGGAAATATTGGGGGTTGATACAGAGGAATAATTTTTAGGAGATGAAGGTTAAGATGGGATAGTTGAGTTTAAACAAAATGATTGTCTCACTTCACTTTGAGAAAAAAATTCAGAAATGGGTGGAAAATAAGAGGCCTTGTAAAACTGACCAAGCAATAAGGCTAAGATTTCTTCTCCCTTAGAGGACAGATCATGTAAAATATCTTCGAGAAAAGGCAGATTAGTATGAGTATAGAAAACACCCTCTATAGGCTTTGTGGGTGAGGAATTCAAAGAAGAAGAAGAAGAGGTTTCTTTTTGATGAGGGGACCCTGTAATTACCTCTTTAAGGTTGGATGTAATATCATGCTCAAAAACAAAATCTGTAACATTAGAGGAAACTGAAGGCTACTCAACCTTCAATCTTTCAGATACAATTTCAATTTCCTGAGAACTATGAGTTTCAGCAGCAGGGGATTCAACTAGAGGTCTTTTAGATATGAAAGAAGAAGTGTTGGTTTGAATACCTGGATTTGATGTCTTTGCAGATCCGGAAGCCTGTCTTTGTAAAGCCTTTCTCCTACTGATGATCTTCTTAGGGTCTGGAACTGGTGCTGCCAGTGGGCCTTCTTGGTTCGCCTTGGTGTGATCTCTTTTCGGAGCCACTTCACTTCAATGGAGTCGCTAGATAGATGGTTACAACCCAAATGATGTCCAGGCTTTGTCTATCATCAAATCTGGATCTATGTCATCTCCCAAGGAAGCTGAGCTTCAATCTCTTCTCCCCGACAACAACGCCAATTTGTTATCACTCCAGTAAACTCTCCTAGGCTATAAGTCAGAGATGCCTGATAACTTAATCTTTTTGGAAAATATTTTCTCAATAATAGTTGTGGGTTTGGATAAAGATGAATATCTTAACCTCTGGATTATATTTTCAAGATAGTCTAACTATATTCATGCAATACAAGGCCTTCAAGAGCTATTTGTCAGATAGATTTGTATAACAAATGGATAAGAAAACCAATCGGTTAACCAAAACATACATAAACCATATATATGATGGGTCAACAAACTAGCCAAAGATGCTTATGATTCTTGCTTAACAATCAAAAGTAAGATGACAGTTACCATAGGGCCATTAAACATAGACAAAAGAACAAATTCCACTCATATGCATAGACAAAGATGAAGGAGGGTCTGGCAATAACAAATGAAAGAAGCTTGAAGGCTGATATATTAAAGAAAATGTCTTTCATACAAAATAGTAGAATATAGAACTCAAAATCGAACCTTGTGTTCATCTTCTATTTTCAGCTTTATAGCTTTTACATCATAGTATCTAGATCCTGAATTAATGGATCAGATATGCCTAAAATAGAAAGTCAAAACTAACTTGCAAAAGATAAGGAATGATCCTCAAAATGAGGTGAATCCCACATTTCATGGTCTTCAGATCTTGTAGAGTCCTTGTGCAGTGCAGAATAGCCTTCCAAGGCTGATTGATGACTCTTCCAAGAGATAAAATTHGAATTTRCTGAGWTGTGMAAAAAATCCTAATTTGTTGCCACCAAAATAGGTRCCAAAACCAACTTGGMTACCTTTTCTAATCCTTATRCACCAAAAATGGATCTTGAAWCTGAMTMTATAATTCAWCATYTATCCATYAYRAGTGTTTTCAAATGATTYGGATYAGWAAAACCTYGATCTGTGCAAAATTTAKCTTTCTCTGKCYAGTKACAGGTTTCGGTGGTTAACACAGAGGAMTTCTGGGTGTATTAACTAYCGAAAGCTCTRCTTTCGRTGGTTAATGAACAGTCGTCCTGTTCRCCTAAACCACCGAAAACTTAGCTTTGTCCAAAACTTCAAAATTTGCAAAAATGATTACCTTGATGCTTTGCTGAGTGTTCAAGGTCTTTTTAATGATGCAACTCTTCCTCGTGCAGATCTATGAACTTCAACTTGCTGTGTGGAAGACTGTGGTATATCTACCATTGTTGTAGCTAACTCGGCTAGAGTTTCCAAACCTGTTTGATCCTATGTTGGAGGTTGAGACTCTTTTAACTTCAGCCTTAGAAGTCTAAGCTGCCTGTACATCTTCATGTTCTCCCTTATCAACACCATGTTCCTGTAGTTGATTTTATCATGCTTTTCCTTGAGACTTTGGTTCATGTTAAAAAGTTCTACATTTCTTTCAGTTAAGTCTATATTTTCCTTTTTAATAACTCTTTCTAAGACTTCCATCTCATAGATTTGTTTCAGAATTTTATTGATTTTCTGAGCCTTGGATGCTTTAGGCTTGCTTGAAGAAGCTTTTGCTAATGGTTGACTGTGTTCATCTGGAGGAGTTGGTGAGGGAAAGCTGGGATAATCTTCTGCAACTTGCTCAGCCTGTTCATCACCTTGTGTTTCTGCTAAATCCTGCTCTGACTCTGAGTCACTGTATGATAAGTTCAAAGGGTTATCTCCTTCAGCAAGGTCCTTGGTCTGCTCACCCTCTTTACCAAACTATAATTTCCTTTTGGTTATTTTTCTTTTAGCAGAGGATGATTCTGTCGGCTCTCTTGGTGGTGAGATAGGCTTCCTTTTTCTTAGACTRCTCTTAGGGGTGATAGAATTCTTAGCAATGGACTTCTTCCCCTTTTCATCATGTTGAAAATTTGTTTGGAATTCATTCCAAAATAGGAAGTAATTCTAGTCCACTTGTTTCTTMTTTAATGAATCTTTAATAATAAGTGTAATCAAACCTTGGTGTGACAATCTGCTGGCCACTTTGGTAGGCTTTGCCTTGACTTTTTTGGCCATTTTTGTGAGAGCTTTGTGCAGGTAGAAAGGMAAATTTATGGGAGACCTGCCTGTAAAATGGTTCAATAGCTTGAAGTGATAAAACATGACTCTGTTGTATCTACCTTCACAGTTGATATAAACAAAGATTTCCTTTAGGAGAGATTGCCACTTAGGTTCTAGATAAGACATTGGTATGCCTTTTTTCCATATAAGATCCTTGTGCAGAGGCTGTAGGTAGGATCTAAATTCAATGTTTGAAGGCACTGTTGATTTGAACCAGCAATCCCCTGTTCTAGGGAGACCAGTGAACTCAGCTATGGCTGCCTCATCAACCACAAACTCCTCTTTTCCCACTATTGCTGCTCTTCCATCATACGAGATAGAAAAGGTTTCAGACACCTGTTGGTGGAAATCTGCCTGTTTTTCACCATATGCATAGACTCCTGCTTGCTTAAAGAATTCATCCACCTTAGGGTGAGCCTCAAGGTACCAAACTCCATCCAATTCAGCCCTTAGAACTGGCCCTACTTTCGACATTTAGCAATTGCTGACCTGTACTTGTGATTTAGGAAAATCTTCATGCCAGGGAGACAAAGACTCTATGATTTAGGGTGACAGGGAGTATGACTTAGAGTAAACAAATGAGACCGGGTGACTCAGAGTTCTGATTGCATAGCTCAACCATTAACCGAATCTAAACAACAGACTGAATGAATACAAGCCGAAAATTTCGAGTTTAGGTGAGATATAGAATTAAATTGAAACAGTATGGAATTCAAACCATTAACCATCTACTGAACTCGAACTCCACTTGGAAATCACCACAAAAAATGGGATTATGGCCTCTGAGTATGCGTTTACTTGATGAAATCATGGGCTCAAGACTGTCATAATGACTCTCAGATTCGAATTGGTAATAAATGGAATCAAAACAGAGATTAATCGGGGCCATAATGGATTTGTTTCCTCATGACTAGAGATAATGAGGGGCTATGTGACTAATCACTTCTGTTAGTCGGGAATCACACATGATTATCTGTGTTTCTGCCGAGCCTTAATTCTGAAATGACCAATGTAGTTAAAAGGACAACAGGGTATCAATCTTCAGATAGATGCAATAATAACGTGCATACCTCACCACCTCCATGGACTTTCGGTGGTTATGTCTTCATGATTACGCCAATTGACAGCTAGCTCATGTGAAAGCATGAGCTTTTCATTTTTCCTGTGGAAATCTTTTTGGTGGTTAACTGGGCTTTTGCTTTTCCCCCTTAACTACCGAGAATGAAGGCTTTCGGTGGTTAATGAGCACTTTTTAGGCTCACTTAAACCACTGAAACCTGAGATTCTCTCTTTTTCTTGACAAAACCAAATCAAAAGTTCTTTCCAAGTTTATTGACAGAAAATAGACTCTCTAACATACCTAAAAAAATTTAGAAATAATTGTTTTGGACCACAATCTATCACCTAAAAAACAAAATCTCCATCGATTTATTTGAGGAGATAACAGGTCCCAATGCAAGTGTTTATATATGTGATAGTGAATGATTCCAACTTAACTTTTACAATAAAAAAAAACCATCCATGTGGCAAAATGAAAGAAAAAGAGGAGAAAAATATGGTTTTTAACCTCCTAAGTGCCTATGTTTTGACTAACCCTTCATCTGGAGAGGGAATCTAAGTGTGTTGCATATTAAAAAGTGCATAGAATCAATAGTTAGAAGGCTAGGGGCCTTCACAATATCACAAAACCCTTACAATGTTGGATTTTCTGGACAGATGCGTGGGTCGCAGAGTAGACATAGGTGCATGTGGCGCTAATGCGCATAGAAACAAGGAAATTTTGGCGCAGGTGCATAGAATGTGCCTGAATACACAGTGCTGTTGGCGCACGTGCTATGAAGACGCGCCTATGGGTTGAAAAACCCGCGCACGTGAAGAAAATTTTAAATAAAATTCTCTTATCTCATCTCCAAATTTAGCTTTTTGCAGGTAGGCTTGGGCTGATTATGATCCCTGCAAGTTAAATAAATAAAAAAAAAGTGCTCAAACAACCCCAAATGGGGAGGAAATTGATACCTATCCCCAGTATGGTCGCCAATCTGTTGTATCATTTTCACCACCTGAATGAGAAAAAGAGGGACACTTGCAAGTTCAGTTGGGTTAGCTAAACATGACAGAAATGAGTGCAAGAGTTAAACACATCAAGAACAAGAAATAAATAAACAACTAAGATACTAACAATTAAAGAAACTAAACTAAAGTGCATATGTTGGTTGTGGAGCCTGATTATGTTCCTGATTTATAGGTCTTTTACTTTCAGTCGTGTTTATACCCCATGAAGTATTTACACCCCAAAAGTATGTACACTCTTCCATGCGGAGGAGTGCAGAGGGGGGGTACCCCCTCTACAGGGTCCGGAGGGCCTATCCCCCCAGCTGGGGGTCTGGGGGAAAGCGGGGGTTCGGGGGTGAAGCCCTCGAAGAAAAAATTGCCTTGTAAAAGTATATTGTAATTTCATTGTAAATCTGGACCATTCATTATAAGGTCGCAGATCTAACGGTAGAGATTATGTTAGGGTTTTTTGCCCTAGAAGGAAACCCTCTTTTATGAGGGAAATGTATCACGACTATGGTTGATGGTGAATATTGTATTCTGAGAGAGGAGACTGTGAGAGAAAGAAGAGGAAGTTACAGCGGGTTTTGCTGTAGGTTGTATCCCTTCATTTGCTAGATAATAATAAAGGAAGGACCTGGCAATTTATTTGGTGGACGTAGCCCACACTGGGTGAACCACGTAAATCTGTGTCTCTCTTGTATTGTGTGTCTTCTGTGTTTTGTTTCTGCATTTGTTTTATTTTGTTGCTCCGTAGTCTTTTTTTTTTCTAACAACATAAGGGAAATAGAACAAAAGAAAAACCGATATTCATGCCACCAATGGATATATTGTATTAGTGGGAAAACACCAAAGAGAAAGGGAGACTTATGGGTCCCCTCTTCCTCCAAGGGAGGGCTCTTGAACCCCCAATGAGAGAGCTCTTCTTACAAATGGAAAACTAAAAGAAAATGGTGAAGAAATCCAAATCTCATTCACTCAAGAGATGATGTGAATAGCCCAATGAAATGATGACAATATGCTCCAAGAAGGAAAGAGGATCCTTGTAGGAGAATAGAAGCAACATAACAATACAATGAGATTCTTGAAAATATAGTGCACCCATGGCCTATTTTTATAGAAAATCTTTGAGGCATTATCCAATCGGTCTTTAGTGTGAACAAGAGGCTCTTTAGGGCACCCTTAGTTCTTTGACCACCCCCGCACCCGGATTCAACTCGGATTTGAGTGTCAAATTGACTTGGGAGATGAACTAGAAGTGGGCGAGGGGCTGACAAGAACCATAAATGTGCTATTCTCAGGTGTGAGCGGCTTTTTGCGTACACAGTCACACGTCGGGTGCATGTGCACTTTTTTGACATTTCTGACCTGCGCATGTGCGCGCGCGCCCTGTAGTCATTCTGCGCATGCTAATTTTTTAACTAGTTGTATAGTTTTGTGCCCTTTGTAAATGAATTTTTGAAGCTATGGGTGAACTAATAGGTGTTTTGGAGATGCTGAATTCCTGTAACCATTTGCGGATGAAATTTCAGTGATAACAACTGTGTTTGCGCCCAACATCTGGTAGGTGTTGGCGAAGTCAGAATATATTTCATAGAGGTGGGGCCATCCGAAGGTATCGTGGCTACAAGAATCGAGCACTATGGTGAGTTCTGCGACTAGAGGTTGGTTTAGGCAATCAATTACTCGTTTGGTACTTCCTGTTTATACTTAATGTTGAGGTGGAACTACTGCAAATATGTGGACCACTTATGATGGTGGTAATTCTGCAATTTGCCTTGTGTCTACATGAACTACAATGACTTATGATTAGTAAGGATGACTATCTCCTTCCCAAGAATGTAATGCCTCCACTCGCGACAAGCTTGCAAAATGGAGGACATTTCTTTTTCATAAGTAGGGTACTTACGGACAACATATGATAGTGTCTCGCTATGATAGGCCACAGTGTGGCCGTGCTGAGTGATGAATGCACCTAAAACATAGTTTTAAGCATCTATCTAGATCTCAAAGGGTTGTTTCATGTCAGGTAATGAAAGAACTGGGGCTGGGCACAAGCATTGCTTCATATCATTGAACGCTTTTGGTTGGGACAGGCCCTACACAAATTTTTCCTTACCACCACCTCTGGTTATTTGACTGAGGGCCCATGCAATATGGGAGAATCCCAACATGAACCTTCGATAGAAATTGGCAAGGCCTAAGAAGCTCTGAAGCTCAGTGAGCGTAGTTGGGGCTGGCCAGTCACGAATGACTTGGATCTTGGCTGGATCAACATGCACACCATGCGCATCAACAATGTAGCCTAGGTGCTGTACCCTGTCCATGCCAAAGGAGCATTTTTCCAAGTTGGCATATAGCTTGTGCTGTCGTAGAGTGTGCAAAACCTGTTGAATATGCTGCAAGTGTTCTACTCAAGTCTTGCTGTAGATGATGATGTCATCCAGATACACCACCACAAAATAATTAGTGAAAGGCTACAAGATATTGTCCATCATCCTCATGAAAGTTGCTGGGGCAGTTGTCAAACCAAAGGGAACGACCAACCATTCAAAAATACCTTCTTTTGACTTAAAGGTATTTTTTCATACATCTGTCAGTTCTATTAGGACTTGATGGTAGCAAGAGTTCAGATCAATCTTACTAAAGTATTTCCCCCCCTTGAGTTGACAAAGAAGATCATCGATTTGGGGAATTAGGTACCGGTTCTTGATTGTGATTTTATTTAGGGTCTGGTAATCAATGCATAGTCGCTAAGTCCTGTCTTTCTTCTGCACTAGCATGATTGGGCTTCCACAAGGTGATGAGATAGGTCAGATGTTCCCCTTGTGGAGAAGTTATTGGATATGATGCTTGATCTCCTCATTTTATAGAAAAGAGAAACGATAGACTGTCCCATTGGATAGTGGTGCAGGGTCAGATTGATGGGATGCTTGACTTGAGAGTGAAGAGGTACCCCAGTAAGTGATGAGAATATGTCTTTGTATTCTTCCATGACCTTATCCAATTGCTTCTACTGTGTGGATAGGTCAGCTGCGGAGGCCATAGATGTGGCTGCAACCATTCTCTCACCATTCTCTCACTTTGAATGAGAATAACGAACAAGACAAACTTCCCAGACTGATAAATTACCTTCCTTCATTGCTTGGCAGAGATCAAGGAAATAACACTAGGTGGGACTACCTCGGGCATCCTGTACAATTTCCTGTTCAAAGTAATAATAAAACTGCGAGGCCTAAACTCATATAAAACATGAATTTTCCATAAATAAGGTTGGCCCAAAATAACATCACAAAATTCAAGGGGAGCAACATCTCACAATACCTCATCTCTGAATGGCTTGATGCTGTACGACATGCGATACTATTGGATGACGCGAAGATCACTTCCTTAATAGAGCCATCCAATGGTGTAGGGTTGTGGGTGAAACATTGTTGCCAGAGCTAGATTCTTGATGACCTTTGCTAAGATGAGGTTATTTTGGCTACCACTATCAATGATGAAGTGCAATGGAGTGCCTTTTACCCACATTTGTGAATGAAAGAGGCACTCGCCTTCCTCTAGCTCATCAGGCTCACGAGGATGGATCTTGGTGGTAGAAACGGTGGCATTGGGTTCCACATCAATGATCCATCTCCCCTTTTTTGGTTTTGACTCAGAGTCATAAMCCACATCTGATTCAGAGGATTTTACCTCAACCACCAATGACTGCTTTGAGTAACAATCAACAATGTTATGCCAGGGGATCTTATGGAAGTCACACCATTTCCCTATATCTTTCTTCATCTTACCATTGTATTTCTTTGCTTGTGGCTTGGAATGGTTGTCATGAGGTGGCCCATMTTTTCTCTGTTCTTTGTTTTGCAGGTTGGGGCTTCCCTTGCTCTGATTTTGCTGTGAGGGGTTTCCATACCCAAACAACTGCGTCTTTTGTTGAAGCTTTTGCTCGATTTTGACGGCATATCGATAGGCCACGCCCAAGGATGAGATGTGAAAAAAATCCATTTATGTATGGATGTATCTATGTAGACCTCTGTGGTACTTGAGCACCATATGTCACTCATAATCTTTGATACCCATCTTGGTGCGTAAGGTATGGAAAACATTAGTGAACTCTGGAACTGTTTGGTCTCTTTCCTACCGTAGTGTGGTCCATCTTGTATACAAGTCGTCATAACTTCCAACAGGGTAGTATTTTTCCTTAATAGCATCCCTGAAGGAACCCCAAGTGGGTGAAACTGCAAATAATGTGGATCCATCTATTTCCTTTCGCTCACAAAAATTCTCCCACCAAACTTTGACATTGGGGATGACCTTGAGGAGCACAAATATAATCTTTTCTCTATCAGAAAAGTTGTGGACAGAAAAATACCCTTCTAGAAGGTTTAACCATTTGTCTATGAAATACACATTTTTTTGACCTTCAAATATAGGAATATCAAAATTGATCTGTACCTTGAAGGGGGCGGCGCCTCCGCTTGAGGTGGATGTGTCGCTTGTCGACAACCGTCGAAGGCTTTGTGTACAGATGTCCATCATCTTGTTCCTCTGTCACTCAAGGGATTCCTCGAGCAACATTTTGAAAGGACCTCCTGTCCCATAATATTTATTTCTCCCCACCGTGGATGGTTTCTTAGGCATGTGAGAGCAGTTTTCCTCAAGAGAAACAAGCTTGAGACCCAACTCTCTATACCTTGACCGCGTCGGGGACATGCATTAAAAAAATGACAAGGATTAGACCGCTCTGATCCGACTGATCCAGATTTATGAGCGAAACTAAATGAAATCACAGATTTATAATATTAACACAGAGACACAATGAAAAATAATAGAGATATAGTAAAAATTGACTTCTATTAAATAAGAAATATGATGAAAACTATAAAATGCAGACTGAAAACAAGCTTGCTAGAATGGTGACAATTTATCTCTGAGAAGAGATGTGACAGCTACACTCATTCGCAAGAAGATGAGTACAATGAGGCTCTGAAGGAATTTTTACAATAAACATGAATTCCAAAACCCTAGACATCCAAAAACCTAACCCCAGGAGATGAAGCGCCAAAAGTCATGTGGGCCCCGTTCAAGTAAGTTAGTAAATCAACTTCTTAGGGTCGTAACTTTTTCATACGATCTCCGTTTAGGGTGAAAAATAACTCGTTGGAAAGGTATTGAAGATGAGCTTCATTTAGGGGGCTCAATGAAAGTATTTAGCTATCATTGAGGTGCATGATTGCGAAAAATTGTCTTTTAGGCCCTCAAAATGGACCCGGAAGTTCAGGAACCGAAAAACTGATAAAAATAGTAAGTTGCCAAAAAACTGTTTTGAGCGAGTTAGACAAGGTGGGTGGCCACCAAGATCCTCCTGGATCAAGAAATGAGGAGTTAGGGAAGACACCACAAGAGAAGAATTAAAGAAAATATTTTTGTTGAAAATATTAAGTAGATCCATTTGCAAGTACATGAGACACTCAAGAAGTCACAAGAAAGGTACAATGAATGACATGATCAACACAAAACAAAAAAATAATTCAAAGTGGGAGACATAGTTGGATTACAGTTTAACAAGGGAAGACTACAGGGTCCTGGTAAGAAGATAAAGGCTCTACAGTATGGCCCTTTTGAGGTATTGGAAAAGGTGGTAGATAACACCTACAAACTCGGCTTACCCCCATGCATGCACATTTACTCAATAGTGAATGTGGATACTTTGAAACTCTATGAGCCTTCCATGTTGGATCAGAAGGAGTAGTAGGGACTACATACCATAGAGGAATTAAAACTAGATTCTCAGGAAAAGTTGGCAGAAGACATAGATTCGCAGAAGAACCCCAAAACTACAAGACATGAGCAACATGACCTTTGGCAGATTGGGTTGAAAGGACAACTTCAAGACAAAGAAAAATGGTACTCTAGGGAGAAGGCAGAGGAAAAATTTCCTCACCTCATTTAGTAAATATTTCGGAGACCAAAATCCTCCCTAAATGGGGAGGTATGATCCAAAATGGATCATTATGTTATTTTTCACATTTCTCGATGCTTTTAGAGTGGAAAAATTGGAGGAATCAACTTGTAGAGCCATTTTAGCAACAGGTTCCAATTTGGAAAATTGGGTAAAAAAAACCATCTGAAATATTCCGTAGCCATTTTGAGGCATCAAATAGATATTTTTTGTGTCCAAACCTGTTTTAGCGCAATATTCTCTATTATACACATTGAGACCTTTCCAATGGTGCCAAAATCACCTCAATCGGAGTTCGTATGCAAAAGTTGTACCTCCCTCAAGTTGACCTACCGTGTTGACCACCATTGTATGAGAGGATGCCACGTCAACCTCCATTACTCAAAACTTGTGGGGATAGCCATGTGGGGACTTTCAAGAAGATTCTAGAAGGTCCAAACCTTATCACTAATTGTGGGTTGAGGAAGTCAAAACCCTACCCCTAGATGGCTATCGGGCTATGTTAAAAACTGGTCCACTAGGAGGAGAAGGGTTCCATTCTTTTGCATTGTATCTTTTTCCATAGCTAAGCAAAACATATGAGAGTGGTATTTTGTGAGCATAACATAGGAGGGGGGGGGAATTCTATAGCAGGTTTTTAGGCCACAATATCAAAAGGTAACTCCACAGTGAGTTCCCATTTCTTTGTATGTGCATTTTATAACTAAAGAAAAGAGAGCAAAGCATAGGCCTCACCTTCTAGCTGGGTTGTCTCTCGTATTGGGTTCCGTAGGTATCTTGTATTCCTTTGTGTGGATGGTGTGTATTTTGTGACTGTTCTTTTATTTTTGTATTTCAGTTATTTTTTAAATTCAAGCAAAGCTAGTAATTAACTAATTTTATAAAGGAAATAAACTGCAAAAATCTAAGATTTCAAAATAGTTTAAGATCTGTTGTGACTAATAGTTCCAGTGGAATATCCACGAAAATTTATGGATCAACACACAATGGTGGGTTTTATTTTGGATGGAAAGACAACATAATCTCTTTAGTAATATTTGTGCTTTTTGTTTTCTCTTGCATATCTTTGTGCCCTTTTCAAGTAAGGGATTTGGGTTTCTTGAAAATATTTTCATGAGATTTTTTTTGTTGTTGTAGTTTTTTACATGTTATGGGTGTGATTTTTTGCAATATTTGTAAGACTATTCACACATAAAAATAACACTCCATGGAAGCCAAAAATCATCACTCTTTAGGCAAACATTTGGTTCATTTTTAAATTTTTCGTTGTTGTTGCAATGTTAGGGCATGCCTCACTCTATTATTTACATATTTTTAAGCATTTCAAGAGGGTTTATGGTGGCCTCAAGGGTACTTTTCTTTGTTGTTTTTATTACTAGTTCCGTGTACTAAAAATGATAGTTTGTTAGAGGGTTTTCAAGTGAGTTTATGGAAACTTGAGGGGCTTATGTTTGAAATTGAACATGGTCATAGGATCATAATATAAGAACAAACTCACAAATGAAAAAGGAGATTATGTGGTAAAACCATTGAAAGGGAAACCTACACAGAGCAAGGGGAAAAGCTCAATTATTTTCAATCGATTATGTACAATGAGGAGTTAGGTCGGTTTTATAGAGCATATGCTTGCAAGATAACTACTCGCTTGTTTTTTCAATTCACTAAGCCATACTCAAATAGCTATGCCTAAAATAGATGGACGCTCTAGTTTATGCTTACTTGAACTTGGTATTGAGGAAAAGGTATGAAGAACCTCACTCCAACATTTTTGAATCTTACTTGGCTAGAGTAAGATAGTTGGGATTATCACCCATGGTTTATAGCCTTAGACAAAGTTATCAATTGATTCTCAAGTAATAAGTACAAGGAAACAATGTTGTCTTTTTTTATAATTAAACTATGCAAAAGAAGAAAGTAAAAAAAATATATGTATTGTGTTTTGATAATTAAGGAACTAATGAAATACAAATTTGATAGTAATATCAAAGAATGCATATGTGATATCAAAATTGGCAATTTTTTTTTATTGATTTCGTTCCAAGTTACAATCATAACCTTCTTTTCAAACCTTTTCAAGGGTAAGGACCAACATCAGATTTAGAGATATTCGATGGGCACCATACAAAAAGACTCTGACAACAAGAGAAGATTGAAACTAGAAATCTAGATCATCTTAGCCACAAAAGTATCATTTACTGACTCTGCAAAATATTCTCTATAAGTAATGAAAACTAATTCACAAACAAATCATAATACACAGACTGCCAAGATCAAATAATCATTCTTTATAGAATAAGTTACTGAATTATGTATCTCAATCTTTGAATCATGTTATCTTCAATAAGACCCTGCTATCAAAAATTTCTTTCTTTGTTCTCTCTCCTTTTGTCCCTTCTTCTTATAACATTTTTATCTCTCTCAAAAGAAGTTGTGGTAGTTTCAATCTACCTTTAGTTAAGTCATAAATGACTTAATATTAGTTAGAGACAATTATTAAATAATCATAATAATAGATAAAGGGTAAATAAATAATAACTAATAGGCGAGACCCCTAATTCCTTTAAGTTTTGATTTCCTCATTGTCACTCCATAATTTACGTAAATAATAAATCATGCCACCTCATAAATATACAGATAAGAAATCACTTTGAACAACCCCCTGTGTCTCCCAAAATTATCCATATATATATCAAATAAATAAAATGTATTTGCCATTGAAAAAAGTAAATATTAACTGGCTGTCCAAAAATGAAGACTTAGTGTCATACTTCCTATAGGATATCAAAATATAAACAGATTTTCCATCATATAAATGATCAAAAACCATATTTATTGTGAGAAGCAGTCTGCTTCTTTTCACTGCTTGCTGCCTTTTCTGATTTGTTTGTTGAGTTGGCCTTCTCAGAGTGTGGTTGATTAGATGATTGAGGGTGAAATTCACTGAAGGCTTGGGAGTTTTCATTAGCGTGGATAGCATGGGAGGTGACTTATTGAGAGGAATCATTCGATGACTTAGAATGGGTGACCAATTTTTTTTTTATATTTACTTGACTTAAGCTAAGGGATGGCTATTTTGAGTCTCTTTCTTGCATGTGAAGATTGGACATCGGATACAATATGGACAATTTGCTGGGCATGTTGGTTGAGTGGTGGTGGAGGTGGAAATTCCAATGAAACTGTGGGACAAACATTATGATGATCTACATGGTGATGAACAATATGCTGCCAACCATCATTGGTAGGGAACTCATACTGGAGGGACACATGAGCTGGAACATGCACATTAGAAAGACTTGGGAGAGATTGGTAAGGAGGCCTTTCTGGTCTAGGATGTGGCTGAAACACTCCTTGTCCCACTAAGTTAAAGAAACTGTCTTGAAATATCTGATTCAATTCTTGAGGGTCAACATAAAAATGTATGGAGAATCTAGGTATCCTGTTACCCCTCTACCAAAAATTGCTTCTGCCTCTGCCATGGCTTTCTCTGCTAAAGAAAATCGTTGTCTAAAACATATTTAGATCATTATATCAAACAAGAAAGATTAATCAACCATAAATTTACTTTTCCTAAAGATACATTTACAACATTGTCTCTTATCAGTCCACACACAAGCATGCATGCAATCAATCCAATACTCTGCATGTATCAATCATAGTTGATCTGCTGACCTCAATCCATAACTGTCATAGTTAGAACAGGGAAATTCAATGACATATAGGATATAATTGGATTTGTAATGAATGAAAGGTGGTATTTATGTGTCACATACCCACTACCTAAATCGATTTTTTCTGGTCTTCTGCCGAATCAGAAGCTCTAAAATATCCATGGAGGACCAGCGTAAGCTGGCTCTTTCTCTCTCCCCGCTCCCATGTGGTCGCAGGTCATGATCATAGTCCGAATAAACGCAGTGTCTCTTTCATATTTCGCGCCTCGACGCTACAGTGACGTCGAGTCGTTTGACTTGGAAACTGCCGAATCTCGACAGGGCTAGCGATCAGCCAATGGGGGCGAATCCCTACAGGGTTAGCAAATGGCTAATAGGAACAAATCCCAACAGGGCCAAAGAACAACCAATGAGAAATAGCCCCATTGCATGGTTAAGTGGAACACAGGTGGCAGAGAGGGAAATGCGACACGGTGGTCGACATGACAGGAGGGGCCCCACTTCCCACACCACACTATTCNGGGGGGTCCAGAATCCACCTGAGCACTGTTGATCATGATGAATTAATCTCGACCATTCGAGAGTTGCGCATCCAATTCCGGACCCCCCCCATTAAAGGCAGAATGGAAAGGGGGTTCCAGAATGCATGCTCAGCCGTAGATCTGGGTGGGTGGACTCTGGCCATCTAGATCTATTCAATACTTACCCTAATGCACACTCGCACCCCAGCGTAAAACTGGCATCTCTTCCTCACATCGGACGGTTGTTACAGACCTTGAGATTTCCCGAAGGAATCTGGTCCGTCCATCGGAACTTAGCCACATGATATTGTCTCAACATTATGGATCCAGATTTGTCAAGGCAAGAGCCTGGGTTTTTGTCAACGGAATTCCCGAATCTCTGATCCCTGATTTCCAAAAATGGGTAATCTCTTGACACGTCACCTCCTTAAATCGGACGGTCCACAACTGCTCTGGGATTTCCACCCAGGAAAGTCCCTATCCCTTGTCGCCAGGACTCCCGATCTCACCATTCCTGATTTTCTGAAATGGGAGATCTCGCGACATGTGGCCTCCGTCAATCAGACGACTCAAATCTATCCCGGGGTTTCCACATTGGAAAATCTTGAACTCTTGTCAACAGGAATCCCGATTCCGCAATTCTCGATTTCCCGAAATGGGAGATCTCACGACACGTGGCCTTCGTCAATCGGATGGCTCAGATCTATCTCGAGGTTTCCACATTGGAAAATCCTGAACTCTTGTCAACAGGAATCCCGATTCCACGATTCCCGATTTCCCAAAATGGGAGATCTCGTGACACGTGGCCTCCATCAGTCGGATGACTCAGATCTATCCCGGGGTTTCCACATTGGAAAATCCCGAACTCTTGTCAACAGGAATCCCGATTTCCCGAAATGGGAGATCTCGTGACACGTGGCCTCCGTCAGTCAGATGGATCGGATCTATCCCAGGGTTTCCATATTGGAAAATCCCAAACTACTGGGGTGTTAACCCTCGAGTATCTTCTGATAGATCCAACGGCTGTCAGGTTTTTCAGTTGAAATCTGACGGCTCAGATAGATTCCTAACTTGTGGGCTCTCCCGCAACTTCCTAAACGTGGAAAGATCCACGACCCATATACTCTCATGGACTTTGGGGATCCACGGTCCTAAACTCTTCGCTACCCACGAAGATACAGGAAAACAAAGTGGTAGGGAATTTAATGCCCTACTTTCTCCTACTAATCTAATGGTCGTGTGTGACCATAGATTTCCCAATGGATCCTCGTCCATTGATTAATACCTATCAGGATTAAGGCACTTAACTTTCTAGCTTCCTCTTACCAAATATAACGGTCATGAGTGACCACATATTTCCTGATGAAATCTCGTCCATCGATTCGTTACTATCAGGGATTTCTTAGGGCCTTGCACCCTCATGTCCTCCTTCCAGGTTCTTGGTAAAACTTTCCAAGGAGGGAATCTCTGTGAAGAGATCTATTCCAGGGAATCCCTGGAGACAGATAAGGATAAACAACTTCCCAAGAATGGGATGGAAGCCTGACTTGGTTCAACTTATGCATAATTAAATTCACTTATCAACATAATCCATGTGTGGTTTTTCTATTATAAGCATATACAACTACTAGTACTGATCAAAATACTACTCAAACACTCTTAAGATGAAAAAATTCACAGTTCCACAGCTTATGAGCATAATTATCAAAATACATATATTTCAAGGTGCCAGAGGCAAAACACTTATCATAAATAACACCAGGGTTAAGCAACTGCTGAGAGGGGTGCTCGTTTCCACCCAACCATAGGCTTAGYGACTCCTAGCGGATTTACCACTAGCCACCCCCGAGCTGAGACCACGATGATGTGAGACTGCRTCTCTATTTTCAAGTGACCAGGAGAAAAGGTTGCAATCCTTCCTCTCTGCTATCACTCACTCTGCATAATGCCAGAGTTCTCCCCTCGCGTATGCCCCCCAATCGCTTCTACCCCACGCCTTATCCTCTTGCGAGGTTGCGTGTGGCGTGATTACCCTTGCGCTGATCAGATTTGACGGCTCTACGGATGGGAGGTTCACCTCCCATCCCTCATTAAACCATCTACCTACCAGCTTGCGAGACATTTAAATCGGGGCCAACAAGCCGCTTTTAATTCTCCGGGCCAGTGGAGTCCAAATACGGTATTAATTCTCAGTGGAAGTTAACGCCACCTTTCCAGGTGCCTTCCACCGCCATCGTGGTCTCCTTTTCTGCACATCCCCTCTCAGCAGTCCTGCAATAAAATTTATAATGTTATTCACATTTATTGACCTTTTCCTCAAGGTCCATTTACATCACATATTCACATTTGTGAGTTTGCCATAGTTCTTGGCCAGTACAGTTATTTTTACAAACTGGGGGAAATAGGGTGTTACAATTCCCTCCCCCTTAAAAGGAACATCATCCTTGATGTTCTTATCTACTAACATGAATTTCATGTACAGAAGTAAACAAAATCGGATATGCCTATCTCATGGCATCCTCCATTTCCCATGTAGCCTCATCTGGACCAAAATGTTTCCATTTCACCTTGACCTGTGCAATGGTTCTATTCCAGAGCGGGGTTTCCTTTCTGTCCAGTATGAATTGGGGTTTTGGTAGAAATTCTCCCTCCGGTTCCACCTGGATCACAGACTAGTCGATTATATGATTAGCATCATGTACATATTTCTTCAATAATGAAACATGGAAAACATTATGTGCTTTTACTGTGGGAGGAAGTGCTAGCCGATAGGCTACAGGTCCCACTCTATCTAGAACCTCAAAGGGTCCACAATACCGGGGTGCCAACTTGGCACAAGCTCCTGTTCTCAGGGAAATCCTTCTGGGATTAATTCTGAGATATACATGGTCTCTCATTTTGAACTCTCTTGGAGTTCTCTTTTGATCAGCATAACTTTTTTGTCGGTTCTGAGCGACCTTCAGATTTTGTTTTATCTGAGTCACTTGCTGTTCCATTTCTTTCAGCATGTCAGGTCCAAAAGAAATCCTATTTACAGGATTACTCCATCTGATTGGAGTATTACATGGCCTACCATAGAGGACCTCGAAGGGACTCATCTTTAAGGATGCTTGGTAGCCGTTGTTGTAGGCGAATTCTACCAATGGCAGATAGTCTTCCCATTTTCTGGGTTGATGCATTACAGGCATCCTTAACATATCCTCTAATATCTGATTCACTCTTTATGTCTGTCTATTGGTTTGAGGGTGATAGGTGGTGCTAAACAACAATTTTGTCTCTAAACCCGCCATTAGTGATTTCCAAAAATTGGAAGTAAATTTTGTGTCTCTGTCATATATTATCTCTCTCGGCATATCGGGCAGTCAGAATACCTCTTTCATGAATATCTGGGTGATATCTATCACCTTGCAGGTTGATTTGACGGGAATGAAATGAGCAGACTTGCTCAACTTATCCACCACCACCATAATGGCATCATTCTATTTGGTTGAAGTTGGTAATCCAGTAATAAAATCCATGGAGATGGTTTCTCATTTCCATTCTGGGATGGGTAAAGGGTGTAATAGTCATGCTGGGTGTCGATGTTCTACTTTAACCTGTTGGAATTCTATGCATTGGGCCAAATATTTTGCTATGTCTTTCTTCAATCCAGGCCAATAAAACTGTTTCCGGGTGGCAGTGATCATTTTCTGGTATTCTGGGTGACCAGTGTATGGTCTTTTATGTAGTTCATCCATAATGAACCTCTTCAAGTCGTCACAATTTGGAATGTATAGTCTATCTCTGTAAGTGAGCAGACCTCCTTCGGTCATCTGGTAGCCTTCATATTTTTCTCTAGAGGGTTCTTGCTGTAGGTACAGGGTCACAGTCTGAACGAAGGAATCTGTTTCTTGTGCACTTCTGACTTTGTTCTTGACATCTGTTTCGCAGGTACTCACTGCTGCCAGGTGAATTGTTTTCATGCTTCTGCTAAGGGCATCGGCCACCCTATTTTCCTTCCCTTTGATGTGTTTGATTTCAAAATCAAATTCGCTAAGGAGGGCCATCCATCTA
>JASDQU011105015.1:12400-29104 GCA_032191745.1 Picea mariana
GAACTCTTTGACATTGACACCAACCATTTGGGTCGTTTGACAAAGCTGAAACAATCAAGAATAGTGGAAGAATTTATAGCTGCCTTTGAATGCCTGGCTTTTCAGATAGAGGGCATGTCTAATGCCTTTTTTCGAGAATGTTTTATTAGTGGCCTCAAGGATGAGATTCAGGCCCATGTCCTCATGGCTCGCCCTCAAAGTTGGGTGGAGGCTAGGAAAAGAGATAAAGAAGCACAAAAAATTGTATCTTCTTAAAACCATAAATAATCCTTTATCCCTCACCCTAAACTTTTAAATCCCACTACTCCCTCCGCTCCACTAAAGATCCAAAAATTGACCAGGGCTTAAATGGATGAATGCCAACTCAAAGGCCTCTATTATAATTGTGATGAAAAATATTTCTCAGGCCACAAGTGTAAGGAATAAGAGTTTTTTATGGCCATCTTCGAGGATATTTTAGAAGAGGATATTGAAACTCCCCTTGTGTCTGAGTCACCTGAAACCCTTGACATAACCCCTCCCTCAGACCCTCCCGAAGTAAAACCGATCATTTCCCTCAATTCCCTCACTGGCTTCTCCACTCCCCAAACCCTCAAGCTAATCAATTACATCAAGCACTGGAAGGTCATCATTCTGTTTGATAGTGGAAGCACCCATAATTTTATTCATCGCCGCATTTCCCAAGAAAATCATTGCTACATCCATGCCGTCAATAATTTCCAAATCATGATTTCCAATGGTAGCTCCATGAAATGTGGAGGGCATTGTGAAAATGTGCATCTCCAAATTGGTGACTACCACCTAAAATCTCATACATTTGCTATAGATATGGGTGGGTGTGACATTGTGTTGGGTGCAGACTGGCTACAGACTTTGGGTCCCATTCTCATGGATTTTAAGGAAATAACCATGCAATTTCACCAAGAGGGCCACCAATATAATTTCCAAGGCATCACCTCTAGTTCACCTGAGATCATTAGTTCCCATCGCATGGAAAAGCTGCTCAAAAAGGGTCATTCTGTTGTTATTGCTTAACTCCATGCCATACAAGCAACATAAACACCCTCAGTACCGCAAGACCTCCAGGCCATCCTTTCTAAACATCAAGTGGTTTTTTCCACTTCCTAGGGACTCCCTCCTTCACGTGGTGTTCATGATAATTCCATTCCCCTTGTATCCAGAAGCCTTCCTCCCAATATCCATCTGTGTCGTCACCCCTTTTCCCAAAAAAATGAAATTGAGAAAATGGTCTAGGAACTCCTTAATGCAGGCGTTATCTACCCTAGTACGAGCCCCTACTCTTCTCCTATGGTCATGGTCTTGAAGAAAGAAGGTTCTTGGAGAAAGTGTCTTGACTTTCATGCCCTCAACAAACTTACCATTAAAGACAAATTTCCCATTCTTGTCATTGATGACCTCCTGGATGAAGTGAGTGGCGCCAAATTCTTTACTAAACTTGATCTTCATTTGGGCTACCACCAGATACATATGAAAGAGGAAGACATTCCCAAGACTTCCTGTAGAACTCATGAGGGCCACTATGAGTTTTTGGTCATGCCATTTGGATTGTGTAATTCCCCCTCCACCTTCCAAAGCCTCATGAATCATGTCTTCCCTCGTTTTCTCCCTAATTTTGTCTTAGTTTTTTTTGATGATATCCTCATCTATAGCAAGACCTGGATAGAACATCTTGCTCATGTGGATTGAGTTCTCCATCTACTCTCTCAGCACCAACTTTTCCTGAAATAGTCTAAATGTGATTTTGGTGCCTCAGAAGTAGAGTACTTGGGTCATCTCATTGGCAAAGCCAAAGTCAGGGTGGATCCTAAAAACATTGAATCTATGCAAGACTAGCCTCACTCAAAGACTCTCAAAAGCTTGCGTGGATTTCTGGGCTTAACAGGTTATTATCACAAGTTTGTTAAGAATTACAGAAATATTTCAACACCTCTCATTGCTCTCCTAAAAAATAACTCTTTCACTTGGACTCCAATTGTTGTTCAAGATTTTCAAACCTTGAAGATGGCCATGTACACCACTCCATTCCTGGCCCTTCTTGATTTCACAAAGACCTTTGTCTTGGAATGTGATGCTTCAAGGAAAGGAATTGGTGTTGTCCTTATGCAAGAGGGTCAACCCTTGGCCTTTACTAGCAAACAACTATCTAAAATAAATATGGGCAAATCTATCTATGAAAAGGAAATGTTGGCTATTCCGCATGCTATTGATTTGTGGCACCTTTATCTATTGGGGCAATGCTTCCAAAATAAGACAGACCATCAAAGCCTCAAGTATTTTTTGGAACAACGCATTTACTCCCTGGAGCAACAAAAATGGGTAACCAAGATATTTGGCTATGATTATGAGATCATCTACAATAAAGGAAAAGAAAATGTGGTTGTAGATGCACTTTCCCGCAAATATGAAGATGAAGGCTCCCTTTTTTTTCTTTCCTTCATTGTATGAGATTAGCTCCAAGCTGCTCGCCAGGAATGGCTACAATATCCCAAAAGTTTGCAGCTGATACAACAATTGCAGCCCAGTGCTCCAGCTCCCCCGGGGTACTCTTGGCTCCATGATGAGCTTCGATACAAAGGACGTTTGTATTTAAGTAAACAATCAAAGCTTAAATCCACGGTACTTTCTGAGCTTCATGCTACACCGACAATGGGGCACTCAGGGTTCACCAAAACCTATGACAGGTTCAAACATTCTTTTTTCTGGGATGGTATGAAACAATACATTTGTACTTTTGTCACCGAATATGATGTGTGTCAACGCAACAAGGGAGAAACAGTCAAATCTTCAGGCACACTACAACCACTCTCTATTCCACCTGCTATTTGGAAAGACATCTCTATGGATTTTATTATAGGCTTACCCAAATCAGGAAATAAATCAGTCATCATGGTGGTTTTTGATCTCTTTTCCAAGTATGCTCATTTCTATGCTTTTCAACACCCATTTACAACATCCACGGTGGCTCAAATTTTCATGGATCGGGTCTTCAAGCTTCATGGCATGCCACACTCTATTGTTTCTGATCGTGACCCAACTTTCTCAAGCAATTTTTGGCAAGAACTGTTCAAGCTACAAGGCACCCAATTTCATCTCAGTACAACTTATCACCCCCAGACTGATGGTCAAACAAAAGCTGTCAACAAGTGTTTGGAAAAATATTTGAGGTGTTTTGCCTCGGAAAAGAAAAATCAGTGGGCTCAATGGTTAACCCTAGCTAAATGGTGGTACAACACTTACTACCATACATCTACACACATGGCTTCTTTTGAAGCAATATATGGAAAAAATCCACCTTCAATGCTCTCATACTTACTTGGTGTCTCGATGGTCCAGGTGGTTGACCAAACACTTACATTTTGAGAGGCTATTCTCTGTACCCTCAAAGAGAATTTGGTCATGGCATAGAATTGCATGAAGCAACAAGTAGATCAAGGTCGCTCTGAACGTCAATTTGAAGAAGGGGATCACGTGTTTCTTCACCTGCAACCTTACAAGAAGAATTTCCTCAAGGCCGAGCATTGTCATAATCTAGTGCCCAAATTTCATGGTCCTTATACAGTTCTCAAGCTTGTGGGATAGGTGGCCTATCAATTAGTTTTGCCCAGTCATTCGAAGCTACATCCTGTTTTTCATGTTTCCTGCTTAAAGAAGGTGATCATAACTAAGTTCCAAATTCAAACCAACCTTCCCAAGATATCCGAAGAAGGAACCATTTGGCTATAACCACAAGTAGTTTTGGACCAGCGTGAGCATCGCTTGCATTAGAGAACCATCAAGGAAGTGTTAATCTAGTGGAAAGATGAAACTCCAGCATATGCCACTTGGGAACCAACTACCATTCTGCAGCAATTTCCACATCTCAAGCCTTGAGGACAATGTTGTTTTTAAGGGGGAGGACATGTTAGGGTCCTAACCCGCACATAGGTAGAACAATATATTTGGATGTAATAAAGGTAAATATTAATAAGGCCTTGTAATAAAAATAGAATAAGTCGGATGTAAGAAGACCTAATAGAAGATTCCGCTTCTAGAAGGATCTTTCTCTAGATGATTCTTTTGATAGACATATTTAGTATAAATAGGAGTCGAGGGTATGAGAACTCTAGCTTGGATATTATTGTAATAAAGTGTTGCTCAATTGGAGGTTGCCCCCTC
Organism: Picea mariana; assembly: GCA_032191745.1. Lineage (NCBI taxonomy): Eukaryota > Viridiplantae > Streptophyta > Pinopsida > Pinales > Pinaceae > Picea > Picea mariana. The sequence continues at coordinate 16,577 of JASDQU011105015.1, forward strand.
GAAGAGGCTTGTGACCATTGCTTTCAGAATCAAAGTGTTATTTCTATTGTTGTTATTATATCATTTCAATGCTATTGTGGTGATTGTTCTAGTTATATTGTTGTTATTATGCGATTTCTAGCATTTTATTTCTGTTTTGCATACTTTTTATATCTGGTATATTATAGGCAGTCGACGGACCAGTAGCAGCAGGAGGACCTCCATTGGGTGAGGCTGAGAGAGTTTTGAGATGAATAGATAAAAACTTTACCTCACTCACTCGCACAGCCCCCATGGCAGATATCAAGGATCTACTGCCGTCTATGCAACCTCAAGTAGTGGGGGCATCACGGACATGGGTTTGACTTTTTCGGCATTTGGCAAACGTTGTTGACCATTACAATAGGGCCAACAGGTCTCGTCCTTAGTTAGGCTGGACTTTTCACATGCCGAGGGAACTATTTGTATATTTTTGATGGCACAATCCCCATGACTCGTTACTGGACGTATTTTTGAGGTGCTTGCGCCCATGGCTATACTCTGATATTTTTTATATTATATATGGATTTTTATGTCTTATGGATTACATTTTTTTTTTTTTAAATGTATTTACATGTGCATGTGTGTGTCTTTCTTATATGTGTACGAGATGCCAATCTAAAATTTGATTAGCTAGAGTATCTGTGACTTGATTTAATCTCCTAGGAACATAAAAATATGTAATATAAACAAAGCATTTTTCTAAGAGACATACCCTATGGAACCGTCGGTGTAAAGTAGGATCATGAACACGGTAGACTCTACTTAACTAAGACACGACCAACTGAGCGTCTAAATAGACCTGGAGGTGAGAGATACCAAGTGACAAAGCGTCACAGAGAAACTCAATTACTGCACTGTATTCGGCAACATTGTTTGTGGTGTCACCTAAACATATACCTCCTGAAGGTAGTATCTGGCCCTGAGGTGTAAACATTACCCAAGTTGCAGAGGCAAGCCTCTGAGTGTGCCGGCTAGTGCCGTCTGTGAATCCAACGAACACATATGATTCACTTGACATCTGCCACAGCGACAAAAGATAACATAAAAAATGACACATCCATAAAACCAAAAGAAAACAAAAAGTAATAGTACAAAGGCTATACATATGTTACAAAAAGTTTCCGAAGGTGACCTACCTATGAGTAATACTTCTTGAGGTAGAGCCCATTTCTAGGTTATGCCAAAGAATTTCTCTCAAAGTCTACCAGATGATAAGCACCATTTTTTAGAACCTTTTTTACGATGAAAGGTCTGAACTACATGGGTTTGAACTTGCTTTCCCCTAGGGGGTCCTTATCTTGGTCATAGACCAGGACAAGGTCGCCTTCCGAGTAAATCTGAGGACGACCGGACCGATCATACTGACACTTGAATTTTTGTTTGTGAGCTTCGTTAGTTAAGGTCACATCACGATGCTGCTCATTGAGCTACTCGAGATATAATAAACACTCTTCAAGCGGTGAAGTGTCTGGCAATAACTATACTGCCAACTTTAAATATGGGATTTGGCATTCTATGGGAAAGATTGCTTCCATCCCGTAAATGAGTTGAAAAGGTGAGAAACCAGTTGCAGTCTTAACAGATGTTCGGTAGGCCCATAATGCCAAGTATAACATCAAATGCCAATTTGACTTGGCCGAGTTGATCGTTCGTTGTATGATGGTCTTAAGAGATTTATTGACAGCTTCCACCTGACCATTTGCTTGAGGGTAGTAGGGTGACGGATGTTCTTGCATCAACCCAAGGTTTGATGTTAAATTATTCATCATTGTGTTCTGAAAGTGACTGCCATGGTTAAGGGAAATCTCTCTCGGGACACCGAACCATGCCATATTCTGGTTAAATAGAAAGAGGGTGGCAGTCTTGCCATTATCTTTGAATGTTGGCATAGCTTTGATCCACTTGGTGAAGTAGTCTACTGCTATGATGATATAATGGTGGCCCCTTGCTAAAGGAGGGTTGCAGGCAGTGTAATCAATCCATCACTTAGTGAAGGGGCCAACGACGATGACTGGAAACATGGGAGAGGGGTGTGCCCTCATCTTCCGTGAGAATATTTGACATGGGTGGCACTTATTGACTGATGCGATACAATCTTTGATTAGTGTCAGCCAGTAGTAACCGACTCGTAAAATATTTTGGGTTGTTGCCAACCCAGAAAAATGACCGCTAAATGCTCCAGTATGACAGTCATTAAGCACGATTTCCGCTTCTTCATGACTGAGGCACTGATGAAGGATGCAATCTACACCTCGACGATACAGAGTATCTTCGAGTATGAGATAGTTCTTGGCTTCATGGCGTATACGATGATGATCATCACGAGAAGCAGAGGCGGGGCACTTCAAATTATGGATATAGACAAGTATATCTCCATACTAGGGGTCGAAGATGCTATCAAAAACATGTCTCCTTGAATAGGCAACTCTTCAGGCATAACATCACTTGACTTGACCGGAAGTTCTGAGATGAGTTCCGCAAAGACTAGTGACTTTTTGGATTTTGCCAAAACGAAATCTAAGTCAAATTCCTGGAGGACAACTAGCCATCTACTAGGGATGATTTTAAGGATGGAAATTTATTTTAAAATGTAGAAAACTTGGCGAATCTTACTAATCCTTCATATGCCAACTATAAATGTTTGGCGATATTTTTGTAAAAATATTCAAATTTATAAGGATTTTACATAGTTTTTATAAAATTTTGGCGATTTTTAAGGTAAAATAATTTTGTCCTATAGAATTTGGGCGAATCATTTTTAAAATAGCGAATCTCATTTTTGGAAAAATCGTGGAAAATTATCCCATGAGCGAAATTTAGCCCCTAAAATCATCCATGCCATCTACTGATCTTTCCACCAATTACCCGTCGTGTCAACACATATTGAAACAGATTCACAATGACAATGACAGTGGTCTTGTGAAACAAAATATAATGACAGAACCACTGGACAACATGGAATGCTGCCAACACAAGTTTTTCGATGTGAGAATAATAGAGTTCCAGTCCAACCAGGCCTCGGCTTAGGTAATAAATCACATATTCTGAGAGCAAATCATCCTCCTGAACTAATACCATGCCGATGGTCGACTCTGCAGCAACCAAGTACAATAAGAAATCTTTGTTATAATTAGGTGGCCGAAGCAGAGGGGCGGTTGTGAGGGCATGTTTCAACGCTTTGAAGGAGCGTTGAGCAGTTTCATCCCAATGAAAAGGAATGTCTTTATTTAGTAAATGCATAAATCCCTTTGTTATCTCGGCATAATTCACGATGAAACACCGCAAAAAGTTTGCTTTTCCCTGTAAACTCTGAAGTTGAAGGATTGTATGTGGGGGAGACAACTGAACTATTGCCTCAAACTTGAGAGGATCGACCATGATCCCTGTTGTTGAAACTATGAAACCTAGTAGATGGCTTGACGTCACGCAAAAAATGCATTTGTTGGGATTCAAGCGAATCTGGAAGTAGCGACATCGCTCAAAGATAAGTCAGAGGTGTGTGGGATGATCAGTTCTCTTACAATATCGTGATGCTAAATCATCTAGGTAGGCCTTGATGATATGTTTAAGATCGTGGAAAGCAAAAGACATGGCCCACTGAAAGGTAGCTCCAACATTTTTCAGACCAAAACGCATCTTACGATACGCAAATGTACCCCATGGACAAATGAATTTTGTTTTGTGTTGGTCTTCGAGTTTGATTTGTATCTGATTATATCTTGAAAAACCATCCATGAAAGAAAAGGCCTTGCAACATGTGCATTCATCGACTATCTGGTCAATAAATGGCATGGGTAAATTATCTTTTGGACAGGCTTTGTTCAAATAATGGAAGTTAGTACACACACAAATCATACCCTATTTTTTTTCAATCGACACGGGGTTTGACACCCATTGGGTCAAATGGACGGGGTAGATAAAATCTTCCTTGAGCAATTTCTCTACTTCAACCTTAATAGTTGTTTCTTTCTTAGGATTAATGAGATGAAGCTTCTGCCCAACCGACTTAGCATTAGGATAAGTCGTGATTTCGTGTTCAACAATTTTTGGATCGATGCCTGGAATTTCCTCGTAAGACCAAGAAAAAACATCATGAAATTCCTTAAATAAATCCATGTAGATTTGAATCTCTTCGAGGGAGCAGTCAGTTTCGATGAAAAAATTCTCCATGACGCCAAGGGTTCTGGAGATGTTTATAGGTATAGTTTCGGTTATGGTTGCCATAGTACCCTCGGCATAAACAACATGTGTAGCCAAAGGATTGATAGGGAAAGACCTATCTCCAGTCATAGTCAAAGTGAATTCCCTTGCTTCAATTCTGCTTAACTCTGGGAGGAAGTAAGATCTATGATGGAGATCATCCTAGGGTTTGTCCAGACTAGTCATTGCTTCATTGATAGCTTCATCTGAGGGAAATACTAAGTCTAAAGAATCTGTATCAGCGAGGGAACCTTGAGCCTAAATAGGCTCTAAAATCAGATCTAACTCTTGTGCGAAAGTTAGATCGGGGTCGACGAAAGCTTGCTGGGCTAAAGAGTATGCCACTTCTACCATGGACAAGGGCATGGACATACCATGGTTCCCTGTCCCTTCCATTGTGGCTGATGGGGAAGGAATAATCCATGGATCATTGAAGTAAGTCATGCGAAACGACAAAACTTGGAAAATCTCAACCTTATGGTGGTCAGATATAAACTTAACATCGCCTTGAAGAGGTAGGTAATTGAAAGTACCCATCAAAGGTGGGCAAAAATCAACCCTTATGTTGATGATGTCGGGTTGAAGGTTATCAATCATTGGGACCGTGGATACCCCCAATGAAGTGTCAGGATGGGAGAAAGACAACTAATCAATGGTCACAATCCGACCCTCGTGTGGAAACAACATGACCCAGAAAACTGTAGTGACTACTGCTTGCATAGCATAGGTCCAAGTCCTCCCTAACGAGAGATTTTAGTCAAGACATGCATCGAACACTTCAACCTCGACACACATGGTTTTCCTTCCTAACTGCACAAGAAAAGAGGGGATAATGCCATGTGGTCGGAACGAATGACCGTTGAAAGAGGTAAGAAGAGTAGGTGAAGGAGACAAAGTGGACTGGCCAATGGCCTTCCAACACGCCAAAGACATTACACATGTAGAGACACCCTCATCAACCACTATGCAGAAAATGTTCCAACTAAAATTTTTCATGGTGTAAGACACTACTATCTGGAATGCTACGTGGTAAGGGAGACAAGGTTTTAAGTTGGTTGTATCAAGCATGATCATACCCAGATTATAAGTCTCGGTGGATCCTAAATCGGCTAACATAGCCTTTCTCTGGGAAGGGCAGCTTTGGAGGACTTCCAAAGAAGACATTACACAAGGGGTTTGAGACAAATCCTCCACCACAGAGTAGTTCTGGGTAGCCCTTGTGTTTGGGTTGTGAGAAGCTTTCTTAAATGCACCTTTTGGGATGCGTGTCATGGTTTCTCAGGATGTCTTCTTGATCTGAAGAGGAAGAGATGGGGTTTCAACTTCTTTACCTTTCTCATAGGTTCTTGGCTTGTTGTAATCATGTTCTCTAGTCAATATATAGGTGTCACCTTTCATCATATACACATTCACGGATGCAGGATTGTTTGGAGACGGATGGGGTCCTTGACTGCCCCCTTCCATGCTCGTAGAGGCTTGAGTTAAATTTTGACCATGTTGAAATGGGTTTGTTAACATAGTAGGCTATTTCTATGAAAATAACTTATGGGCCTTTGCAAGCCGAGGGCATTGGTGAGTCCAGTGGTCTTTCGCACATAGATTACATAGATACTTCAACTTCCTTTTTTTGGTGTTTCCTCCGCCAATATTATGAGTGGGTTTCTTATCCATTTTACCCTTCTTGTGTTGTTTCTTCTTTCCATCAGGCTGCTGGGTGTCCTTCAAATTTTTCTATTGCACACTATGTACATCCAAAGTTTGGGTAGGGGGAGCAACCAAAACAGTAGTATGGCTGGACGCTGTATGTTGTATAGACAATTGCTGCAATTGTTTCGTCAGTTGTTCAGTGGGATTTATTTATGCTGAACCAACAACACCATCGACATGTGGTCCAACTCTCTGTCTAGTTTTATCAAGTATTGATCATGGCGCATCCGACAAGATTTCATATAGTAGACCAAACTGAGAATAAATTAGCTCAAGCTGTTGAGCTCGCATGATGTATCTTATTCGGAAAACACTCTTGATGTTCCGATGTCTTTGGATAACTTTGGGACCAAAGAGTTAAGGAACCACTCAAGCAGGAATGCTGGTGGGACTGACACCTTAATCAAACTCTTTTGGCATATCCATTCTCGAATGTGATCAGAGATATGGTTCGCTTTTGTTTGTTTGAAATTGGCCAACAATTTTGTGCTAGCATCATATCTCATAGGTAATTGAAAATGGTTTAGGAAAGCCATTGCCAATTCACCGAAGGAATAGTATCTTGAGAGGTCGAGATCAATGTACCATTTCAAAACACTCCCAATGAGAGTACATTGAAAAAATCACAATTGTACGGAGTCGTCTTTCAACGAATTAGACGAGCACCAAAGGTGAAAAGTAGTCACATGATCCTTTGGATATTCGTTAGGCTTGGCTTCGAACTTTGGTATGTCCAAAGGCAACTTCGTCAGCATAGGGGGCCAATGTGGATCGTGATAGATAAGTTCGTTCAACAACCTTGTTAAGAATGCAAGGTTTCCAGGAAAGGTAGTTTGGGTTGTTGGTGATAACCATGGAAAAAGGGGCCTGGAGTTTGACTGGCACCAAGTTGCCAAGAAAAGTTGGGTTGCTGGCCTGAGTTCTGGTAAAAACCATGGTCATGAAAAGCGTACAGATTTTTCATTTGAGGAGACATCATTGACTGATTCCAAAAATAGGATGTAGATGGTTGGACATGCATTACATTTGGGGGACTTTGGGAAGGGTTTCCCCATGCCGATCCCATGGGCATAGGTACTGCACCTTGCCTAGGGTTCCATTGGTTGTGAAAAGAGTTTCCTGCCAAGAATTCTAAGGTCCTGATGAGGGAATTGATTCCTGCCAAGAATTCTAAGGTCTTGATGTGGAAGAAGTTCCCAGGTTTTACCCTTGTGCAGGAATAATACCCTGCATAGGATTAGGTAGTCCGTAACTGGGGTTTCCCCCAGTCGGGAAAGCAGCTGACAAGAAAGTGTTGTTACCTAACGAACTGAACAAATAAAATGGTGTTGAACCTACCGACATATTATGAGAAGGTGTTCCTTGACTCCCTGCTCCAAATGAACTATGGTGTGTGTTCGACTCGGTGGAATGCTGGTGGGCACCATCGAGCGAAGAAGACGAAGGAGGTATATGTCCTCCTCCATAAGGGAAAGCGTTAAAGGGAGATGAAGTGCCCCTGATGGGTCCTTGCAAAGGAGCGTTAGAGCTCCCTAACCCCAGACCTAAAGTTTGGAAAGTGGAGTAGGAAAGTACAATACTTGTACCTGAGCTAGGCATCCCGTNTGCCAAATATAGGATAGGACCACTTCTCGAGGTAGATTCAATCAAGACCATGGTGGCTCAGACTAACGATGGTGGGTTAGGAGGTGGAACACCCCCTATGGTGATAGTTGTAGTGGGAATAGGATAATTCCTGGAAGAAGTGGAAGCGTTTGTTTCCATTGCTGCATGTGACACTGTCTGGCACTCGTAAGGATAAATCTGTATGATGATGGGTGCCGAAATATCACTGGTTGGAGTTTCATATGGACCAAGAGCTTCCGCTCTAAGGTATGAAATGGTTGGTTCCTCTAGATGTTGGTCGGGCACCGTTTCCTGTGACCCAGTCACTTCAAAAGACCCTTGTTGGTATAGCTTTCGCCTTAGCGGTGGCGGGGGTGGCTCTAGTGTAATCGGTGGCAGGCCAAGAAGCCTTCGTGAGTGGTGGAGCTCATGATCCTCCATTATGTAAGAATATCAAAGACACACTAGGGATTTCTATTCCTTCAAAAACAACACACACTAGAAAAAGTCCCTACGAGATAAAGCAAGCACTTACTAAACTAGTAGGAAGAACAGTTACAACAACCAACACTAGAGAAACTTACCAGTGCAAGTGAAACTCAAATACGAAAGCACCCTTTGGGTACACTTTGCAAAGTGTGGCCTGATGTTTGTGCTAGGTACCGCGGTCTACCTCCGCAGTCACCTGTGTAAGTGCCTAAAATAATGGCAACTAGGTTGCCAGCGCGTGAACAGTCACCAGGTGGATATAGTCGGCAGTCAGGTGGACTGCAATGAGCAGGGTATCAAGCCTGAAACCTGTCAAGGGTATCAAAAGGAAGTGGTCCGGAAGACAACTGAGGACCTTGAATGAATTCGAGACCCACGAAGCTCCATGGCAAATGAAATCGACGAAATCCCAAAACATTCCCTCTATATGCGTTCCCCACTATGCTTGGTCTGACTTTGGAGGGGTTATCTCCACTACCTTTCCGCACATGACCTCATGTTTATCCCCTGTGTTAGAGGGTGGTCTCGGATAAATTTCGCGATACTGGACTTTTAACACTCCCTAGCACAAACTCTTATGTATGTTTTGCATCCTTGAGTTTCCTCTCCAACCTAAATCAAGGCTCTAGCCTAGACTAGTTGATGGACCCTACAAACATAAAGTCTAGTTGATTTTAATTAATCATTAATTTTTATGGCTTGTCTTAATTCAAAGCTTATTAAAGTGAAACTAGTGATGTTTTTAAAAGACGAAAGAAAAGATACACAGAAAGATGGAAACAAAATAACTTCTTCTTGACAAAATTTTTAATCAACTTTTCAAACTAAATTTTTTTCTAAGATCTTTGAGCAACAAACTCAAAACATGATTTTGCTTGACTATGAGATACTTATTTTCCTAAGTAAACAACCAAGAACTTATGAAAGAAAAATTTTTCCTGGTTATTAATGCTAACCAACAACTACTTAACCAAACCAAGAAATGGAAGAGTTTTTTTTTTATTTAATGCTTGCAAAGAAAAAAAGGAAAAATGACGACAAGTAAAGACCAATAAAAATTCTATCCTAAGCACAGATCACAAAGAGTTACCGACAATAACACACAAATTGATTAAAGAAGACTCTCACACTTGTCTAAAAACCCTATGAAAGAAAAAATTTTGAGGAGAACCTTTTAATGAAAAAGAAAGCTATTGCTGTAATCAGACCTAAGTTACTGACTACTATGAAAAAGTCCAAGATTAAATCAAGGAAATCCCTGATAGGTATAACTGTTGATAAGTAAGAGGATGAATGCCTCCCCTTAAACAAAAAATTTCTCAACAGACACTATGCTGACAGTTCAACAACTAGCATGTGCACGCGAGCTATGTAAGGTCAGAGCGCCTGTACATGCATGCGAGTCTTATACATGCCGCGTGTACCTATGCAATTCTTCCAAACATGAAAAAACAAGAAATCAAACAGTGGAAGAGACTACTGGTATTGAGAACCAGAGTCTCTTGAAGACTCAGAAACTTACCGTAACATAAAAGAAAAACAATTCAAGGAAAATTCCATAGAACAAGACCAATCTAAGGTGGTACCTAAGCTACAAACTGAAAAAACAGAGACCAGAATAAGATCTAGAAAACCTTTGAGAAGAATCACTTATGACAGGGGAGAGGATGACTACCTCTCTAAAAAAAAAATCTGAATTCAGACACGCGACTGATACTTCATCAACTAGCATGTGCACGCGAGCTGTGTGAAGGTAGGGCGCGGGTACATGCATGCAGGCCTTATACATGACGCGTGTACCTCTGTGACTTTCAAAAAATAAAAACCATCCCAACAAAGAAAGAAGGGAATACTGGTATGGAGGACCATAATCCCTACTAGCTCACACTCTTGCAGAAACTCAGAAAAAAGGTGGTGAAACCAATTTAAAACTACCAAAAAAGTATCCCCAGAAAACCTGAGAGATCCCCAATATGGTCACCAATTCTGTTGTGGGTGGGAAATCCCTCCTAAAGACTAACACTAAGGGTTTTATCATGCATGAAAAAATTACCTAAAGATTCCTACTTTCTACCGTCATCCCATGCCTAAACCCCATCATTCATATGCAAATACAATGTTAAAAAGCTCAAGTTGACGTACCTTATTTTCGTGTTTGATGTCGATCATTTTTCATGCTTGGTTACTCCTCGACTACAAATCTCCTCCCAATGCTGACTTGCATTCACAAAACACAAACAAAGAACTCCACATGCATTTGATATATGAACTAATGGGTTAGAGATTTAATCAACATATAATCAATATTCAAACAATAGAAACCTCATATGGCGGGACGAGAAAAGTACTTCTTTTATTAATCTGACAAGAATACCTTACAATAGTGAGATCAACCACTACTCCTCGAATCTGGTCCTAGGATCCTCTTCAACTTTGCTCCAACTACTTCTGTATATGCTTCTCTTCACACAATAGTTGAAAAAGGTTGAAGCAAGGGGAATGCTAATTCGGGTAAATTTTCTTTACTATGATTTACCTCTTTTCAAATGGGACCCCTACCCCTTCTTTTATAGGCTAGAAGGAGCTAGGTATTTAGTCGAGTGACCGACCATGCACAGTCGAAAGGTTTAGTTAACTTACCCAAAACTATGTGTTCCATCAACAACTTTCCATTTTTTGTGATTTTGTAGGTACACGCGGGCTGTAATGGGCCAGCTAGCGTGTACACGCGGGATGTAGTGGGTCCACTAGCGTGTGCCTTTAAAAATTGTGTTTTTAAGAAGAGATGTTCAGTAGTGGCTTGGCAAAGAAGGTAAATGAGATGGCCTGATGCTAGGTAAGCATGTCTGGTGCAAATTAGGGTTATAACACTGACAAAGGGGAAAATTGATGATGGAATTGAAGATGGTTGTCAGACATAAAGTTTCAACAACAACAAACATCAAGTATGCCAGATGGGCATGGAATTTTCCAAATGGGAAATTGTGGTCTATAGATGACAGACTTTAGCAGAATTATGGTTCAATAAGTTTAAGTTGAATCATACATAATTGATATGTTGAATTTGATTTTTAGAGCAATGACATGGACGTTTACTTCACATAGATGGTCATTCGACCTAGCAGAGGACAAGAGGATCCTTCTGCATTGAAACTTGGCATTTTATTGAGTTGTCAGGCATTTTGAGGGATGTGTCAGACTAGAAGTTGATTCACTTCTCTTGGTCCGCTCTCATCAGATTGGAGTTTAAATTAAGTGAACAAATTGCATGCATCATGGCTCACATGATTACATAGTGATATTTTCCAGAGATGGTAGACTTTGGAAAGATTATGGTTCAATGACTTGTAATTGAATCATACACATGATACATTGGGATGTTATTGGACACCTAAAAGTGTCAAGATTGGTTATTGGTTGTCCAAAAACCATTAGATACATGGTATCAATTGGTCAGTGGTTATCCCAAACCACAGATTCAGAGAGAACTTTCAGTGATGCAGTGATAGTAGAATGGTGATACTACATGTTCACCAATTAACATAAGACATCAGATTATTCTAGCTTAGATACTTCGAAAAATGATCGAATTGTCAATCAATCAGGGAATGTTTATATATTGTAGTTGTTCACTTCCATATCTCATCTCTCTTCCAGTTCATTTTAGATGAACCATTCAACATCCAGATTGGCGGTTTTTCATGCAGTTCTTCATTGAGGCTCAACTCATGAGTTTTAGTATGAAGACTTGGAATTGATACCCTGTTGGTATTATTGATTGGACTTGTGATTGAGGGGGGGATTGTAAGCCTATGGCTTACCTTTACCAATCACTAAGTTTACATTGTCACCTATAATTTTATTATTCATTTAGGATATTAGTAATATATCCTCAAGTGACAACTAATGATTTAGTTAATATTTCCTAGCCTGGTCATCATGTATGATTTTAGGATCTAGAGAAAATCTCTCGATGAGGTGGCATCACCCATTGTACTATAAATATGTAACATTGGTGTGAATACATTACGAGTTGGCTAGTGAGCCCTTTCCAGCATGTTGTTGTTCTTGTCTTTATTTTATCAATCAATATTAGAGATTCTTTGTTTATAAATTTAATGATGATATCCTCATTCTAAAAATCATAACAATTCCAATTGCACAACATTATTTAATTAGTAAATTATTTGCATAACATACCTCCTCTGATCGTAGATCATCCATCATTATGTTTGTCTAATACCTGCAGTGCATGCCAAGTAATTCAACCTCAATAAATATCTATAAAATGAATACAAATCATATCAGTAACATTGTTTACTCAAAGATACATTTTTATGAGAATGTTAGAACATACCTTAACAGTACTTCCAATCACCTTATAAGATTTATTTTTTGGACTAGTCCCTCTGTTGGAAGATTGGTTGTTGTCATTGATGTCAACCCTAGTCATGGGTTTTGGACCACAAGATTGATGAAGTTATTTGGACATGAAGGAAAATGCAC
>JASDQU011105016.1:0-12369 GCA_032191745.1 Picea mariana
CTAGTGCCTTTATCATTCTAGGGCTATGGATGTTGGAAACATTTTTTTCATTGATTTCAAAGATATATGGATCATACATATGTCCAAGATAAATATTACAATACTACATATGTCTAAGATAAAGATTGTAAGATAGAGATTATTGAAATTATTTCTTTTGGAATTTTGATGATCAATTTGGATACCCTATATTTGAAGGAATTGTTACCTTACATTCCTACCTCAAATGGGAGCACACATTATATATTTGGAAATACATTCTGATAAATTTCCAATGGTATATGGCATTCCTTCAACCCAGCCAAAAAATTGAGGTCGTCTCAACTAGTCTTTACAAGTCGGCCCTGAAAGTAAGGACATAATTACTATAAATACAGTATAGATTTTCGCATTTGTAGTGCAACCAAGTAAGAGATCAAGTATTAGGTGTGATAAGTTTGTTGGGGTGTCTTTATGGTGTGCAAGATAAGTCTAAGGAATTTTCTTGGGGTCTTTCTTGTTACCAAGGTGCACTATGAAGGATTGAAGGTCTGTGATGTTGTCATGTGGGCTGTTTTGAAGTTGTAATGTTTTATTCAGTATATGTTTCCATTAGTGGATGTTGTCTTCAGTGATTACATTCTAGGAATGATGCTATTAGGCTTATCAAGTTTTGAAGGATTGTCTATGGAATGAAACATGCATGTGAAATTAGAAGTACTTTGTCTATGAATATATTGGATTGGTTTCTACACATATCTTATTGAATTGGCTCTCAGTTGAGGAGATTGGTGTCTCAAGTAGGTTCCTGGTACATCTTGTTGAGTTGGTGCTCAATTGGGTAGAATGGTGTCTCTAGTAGGTTGGTTCCTACATCTTACTGAGTCGGTTCTCAGTTAAGGAGATTAGTGTGTAAAGTAGGTTGGTTCCTACAATCTTTGTAACTATAGGTTGGTGCCGACAAACATTTATAAATATAATTTTTATGGTTTTCTCCTGATTGGGTTTCCATATTAAACTTTGTGCATTGTGATTTAATTTTATATGTGATTATTTTTTCTCAACTAATGAATGATTGATGAATGGTTAAATAAAGTAAAAGGTATCTTATATTGATTCAATGCCCCCTCCTCTCAGTATAAACATAATTTCAACAATGGATTCTCAAATGAATCCAAGCTTGAAAGTTGATCTACTTGAAACCAAGAGGTAGAGTGTAAACCCTAAGGTGAAAGCACATTTGGGCCTTATTTTTTAGACTTTGAGGAGAAGGAATTATAGGGTGCAAGCACTTTTGGGCCATATATATCATTTCCCCCTTCTTGTAGCTTCAACTAGGTCAAAGATTAAATGTCTAGGGATAAAATTATAAAGTGCTAACACTTTAAGGATTTAGGCTTCTAACCCTAGCAAGGAAATTCACAAATTTTGGACCAATAAAACTCCATGAGAGGAAGAAGAACTTATGTTCTTCTCCTAAGGTTTCAATAAATAAGAATTGTTGCAACAAAATATAAATTTGACCATAAACATCAACAACATAACATATAATTGAAAAAATTTACTACTTCATCCAAGAAACCATGATCATTTAACCTCAATTACATAAATATCCATCCAAAATCAACAAGCCATCCACAAGAGATCCATTCCAGGCATAGTGCATGAGGTAGAAATACCAATAACACCAAAGGGGCCAAAAATTTCAAAATTAATCCTGCAATGGTGAGGAAAATATGATTAAATGAAAATAGGTAGTGCTAGCCTTCTTATATGAGGCTAGAGATACACATTTTCTCAAATTAAGTGGGCTCGAACCCTCATTTTCCCTTTACAAAATGTAATAAATGAAAAAAAAATTATAATGAGCCACACGTGTGAGACGTCAAGCCTCCTTAAGAAAGGATGGGGGGATCGAAAGGTCACATGGAACTAATATAAAGTGGATTGGGGGATATTTATTTCTATCTCCACTCAAAATCATGCCAGCCATCGTCAATACCTGAAGGTTTCATAAAAGCCTAGATCCATTAAACCCTAGAAGATCACGTCATCATCAAAATAGGGCCAACGTCTAGGATCCAGGTGTTGCATCTAGGATGGAGAGAGATGCTTATCATATTTTCAAGGTCTCTGGATTTCTATTGATGCAACGTTCCTAATCCAATGGGTAAATAAGCTCTAGGGTACTTTTCCGAGCATATGTTCCTCGACTGCACCTTTGGGCCATCGTGATAGAATTTGCTCATACCAAGCCAACCTCTATATTGTCCAAGGTTCCAAGGATGTGAAAGAATATGTATGAGGGTGGTGAGTCACTAGATGACCCACTTATCTCCATGACACATGCCAAGGTCTTGCAATAAAGACACAATGTCCCAAGTACAAGCCTAGGACGTCCCTCAAAGAACCATGTTAGGGTTGTCCAAAACAAAAAAAAGTATTAGAAAAGGTTAGACAAGGTTCATAAAAAACATTAGTCCTTAAAGCATGCAAAGTAAGTTGTAAGTTAAGATATAATCCATGTAAACAATTCACCTTAGTATCCCCTTCAATCATCACACCAGGCCAGGATCCCACGTGAGCTGAAAAGTTTAAGTATGGGATGGACTTCATCCAACCCTATTAGGTGTGTCACCTAGACATGAAATAAAATAACACAGGTAGAGGGATATCTCCCTAAGGAGGCATAAAATAAAGAAACACTTCAAGAGTAAGTGTGAAAATGATATGGTTTTAGGGCTTACTTCATGGCTTATGGTGTCATTTAATCCATTTATATGAGCGCCTTTGTGGAAGGTGCACTTTCTCTTGAGTTACCTCTTTCTTAAGTACCATTTTTTCTGAACCCCTTTATCTGCCATCTTGTTTTTCCACTTATCATATTTGCAAGTCCCCTTTTATAAGGTTTTGAAGCTATAACATTTCTATTTGGTACCGGGGTGAGCACGAAAAGGGTAGAGATCAATTTTGGATTGGATTTTTGGAGTCCTTTGCTATCATTCCTTTCCTTCTTTAGTATCATTTTCCTATTCTTTTAGTAGTAGATGTAATCAACCCTTGGAAATTCATTGCCTCTTCTCATGATAAAATGGACCATGACCCATTACCAAAGTTTAGTACACTATGAGAGGCTCTAGGATAGAAATTTTTAAGTATGGTGGGGAATAGAACGTTGCCCTTGTGAGGGCCTCCTAGTAGTAATCCTTTTCCCTGGGTGGAAACAACATATGACTAGGGAATAGAAGTTGGCCACCAAGGTGAAACAAGGAAACCAGCACAATTTCCTAAGCAAGAGATCCATTATCTAAATTCAACCAAATATCCTCATCCACATGCACAAAAAATTAAGCAATACACTTTGCGTGAAAGGACTAACATACCTCATGGTGATGATAGCTTACCATCTCATATACACTAGTTTGCTTGGATGTGATGAGCCTTGGTTGAACTATAACTATAAAGGTGAATGAGGGGGTATGTTGGGTTTCCATCTATATAAATGATGATAATCATCAAGGTAGGGATAATTTTCTCCATTTTGGGACACGTGACATGATCTCCTCTAGTTACCCCTAGGTATGGGGGGGTAACAAGAACCATTTGTCAAAGATATTTGTTCTCAGGAAAACCTTCCCAACTTTGAGAGGCTTTGGGATGATTGTGTCTAGGAGGAGACCCATATGGAGTCAAAGGCCAACAAGAAGGATGGTGAAGGGAGCCTATCTCTATTTGTTAAGTAAAATAAGGGCAGAGGTAAAGAACCCAACAAGGGTATGCTAATGAGTGAGGAGTCATCCTCACATCTAGGGAAGAAGGACTTGAGTAAAATAAAGTGATCCAGTTTCCATAAGAACAACCATTATGCATCATAGTTTCTAGATAAGAAAAAGGGTAAAGGGAAGCATGAGTAGAAGTAGGTACGATCCTTTGCACATGACCAAGTTTGTTGCCAAGTTCCAAAAGGATTTGTCATTGGTATTTTTCCTTTATATCAGCATGGTTCCAAGGAATGCATTATATGTGGATAGTGGGGCATATCGACATATGACATCAGCACGATAGTTGTTTTCTAGTTTAAAGAAGTGAGACTCAAGAGTATAGGTTGAGCTTGGTGATGATGCCAAGTACCCAATAGCAGGAGCTGGTACTATTTCCTTCCATCTTGAGTTAGATTATTCTTTATATTTTGACAATATCAAGTCTATACCATGTCTTAGAAAGAATTTCATTTTAGTTTTAGTCATGGAAGATAATGGATTTGCAGTTGCGTTCAAGCACCAACAAGTCCTCATAACACCAAAATATTCTAGCGCAGATACAACTCAAGTAATAGTGGTTAGAGAAGTTAATTTGCACAGATTGTAGGGTGAACCTATTCAAACCTTGGTGCATGATAGTGACAACTTGTGAGATATGTGGCACAATATGATGGGCACCTACATCACAAGGAATTTCCTATTCTAAGGGAGATAGTCAGAAGTCTTATAGAGTTCAGTATTGAGAAACATAGTGTATGATAAGGGTGCACACTTGGAAAGCATGCCATGGTTGATTTACCAAGTAAAAAACATAGGTCTAAGGGGATTTTAGACCTATTACATTCAGAGGTTTTTGGACCGATTGCATTAGCATCAATAACATGAAACATGCATTATATTGCATTTATTGATGATTTCTCTCATAATACTTGGATCTACCTCTTAAATACCAAGGATGAGTTCTTTAGCATGTTTTATGAGTTCAAATCTCTAGTTGAAAACCAAACAGGGAAGAAGAACTATTCTTGAGACAGGAAAATGCAGGAGAGTATACCTCCAAGGAGTTCGAGGTTTGTACAAGGATGTGGGAATCAAGAGGGAGATGATAGTACAACCCACAACATAATGGGGTTACAGAGAGGAATAATTGATCCATCATAGGGGATACTAAGACCATGATACATGACGAGGACTTGCCCATGTTTCTTTGGATAGAGGCATGTAACACAATAGTCTAAATCTAGAACCGATGTACTCATAAGATCTTGGAGGAAAATACACCAGATGAGGCATATATTGGTGTGAAGATAGAGGTGAGTCATTTTCAAACCATATTTTCTCCAATTTATATCCATGTACTAATAGAGGAGAGGACCTAGTTGGATTTTGTTATCGTACAATTTGTAGTTTTGGAAAATCCCAACCCAATAAACAAATTTGTGACACAACTGGGGACACTTATCACTATCACCTCAATAGATATCCCCCTCATTTTAGTACTGGACAATTCCAATACAAGGGAGGCTTCCCAGGTGACCTTAGGGGGATAACAAAGGAAACACTAGAGAGAATAATGGAACACCCTGATAGGTCATAATGAAAGGTTCTAGGGACTTGATGGAGAATGAGTATTGATGAATGGAAAGTTTCCAATGAAGAATACCTACAAAAAAAATGTTAGACAACCAAAACCAAGACAATATATGATTAAATGAGCCCTAGAACAAGAGGAAAACAACAAGTTATGCTTGTTGTCCCAAAATTTGCAGCATACAACATTGATATATAAACAATAAAGGAGTTACAACAAATAAAAATTAAATCATCAAAATCGAGTAAATGATATTGGTTAACAATTCTAGCAATTAGTAGACAATCTTCCAATGTTTAAACCAATATTTTGATAATAATAGAGGGTTATTAAAGAGTGTTAGCTGCAAGTATTTATGACAACCCAATGGTTGTAGAAAATGTTTTCTACAATGACAAGTTCTAACCATTGAAATTATCAAGTAAACCACCCAATCAATAGCTTATTGTCGATAGAACAATTATCACATCTTACAAGTAATTTTCAGTGGTAGAAAAAGTGGAAAAAGAGTCTAAGGGAGTAATTTTGTTGCAGACCTAATGGTTGTAGCTTAATTTGTTTTCAACAACACAATCACTTATCCAATCAAGAAGTCGTTGGAGCACAAGAGAGATTAATTCATGCAAGATTAAAATCCAAACTTGAACAATTCTATCTCTTAAATTTCACATTTACCAATGCAATAATATACAATATCCAATGCAATTGGTGCCTTATCTATTGGGTTAATGGATTCTCTTTCTTAGACAGCAACCTAGGCAACAAGGATAATAAAATGTTTCTTTTAGAATGAAATCCTTATAAAACCAAAGAAGACACAAAACCTTGAAATCGTCTAGCTTAGAAATTCAATTTTAACTAGTGTTTGATAATATTCTAGGGGTGTAAAACCTCTTACTCCTTAGAGAAGATAAACCCTAGAAAGGTATTTATACAAGGGTGTGCACCCTCTTACTTCTTGTATAAAATCATTAATTCATTTCAATGAAAATAGAATAAAATTCCTTGATGGAGGCTGTATCCCCTTATACTCCTCCAAAGTGGCATGTGTTAAGATAAGCCTCCCAAGGCCAATACGTCATGCTAGGAAGGTTTTAGGTCATCCCCATATCAAGCAAGAAGGTGTGGTTTCAATCCCACAACACCACCAAGTGCACTAAAAAGGCCAAACATCCTCCCAAATGTGTGACGTAAAGCTCCACAAGAGAGACATTTTGGCAAAGGAGGGTGATGTCATCCTTTCATCATCTGAGGCCTCATTCAAGTGCTAGAGACTTCCCTCAAGGTGAAACATTCATAATCCTAGGCCTCCAATGTGTGGATTTCATCTTCCATGACATGGGATTTCAAGCCTCTATAAAGTTCCAAGTGGGTTAGATCCTTTATGAATGTCTTCCACTGGGAAAGGTCTTGAAAAAAAATGAAAATATGCCCTCCAAGGGTCCAAAAGTCACATGTATCATACCAAGTAAGGAAAATTTAATAAAAGAACCACCCACAAATATGCATTAAATCCCCCCTTTTAAAACTAAAAAATTTCTCAAATACCATATAAAGTTTTCCAAATTTAGGTATGAGAGGGTTGTCATGGTTTCCTATTGGGTAGGTGTTGGCAGCCAATTCAATTTTTTCCATCGTCTCATAAGCTGCCTACACCAATGTTTTACAAACATCAATTTTTCATCGCAATTTTTCAAATAAACGACACTTTTATTTTTGCGACGTTTGCACACTTATATTCTTGCATTTTCACGACTGTAAGCGTGAAAACATTGGTCTTTCGAAGTCGCTTTGAAATCGTTATTTGAATTGTCGTTATCCTTGAGGTTATGCCTATTTCACTCACTTTACACTTATCATTACCTAGCTGGCAAAACTTCCGATCTGTACCCATTATTCATGCTTCGATTGATTGTGTGACTTGATTTCATCGAGTTTGTAATACATTGGCATTTGGATTTGTAATTTATTTACTTAAACTTTTGTTTCATACGATACATGAGTGTTAATTATTTTATATATATCTTTTATACGATGCCTATGTTCTTGTTTTCATGACTACTGGTACTTAGATCATATGAAAACCCATTGACACCTTGGTTAAAACTATTGATGCGAGCTAATACATTGGTGCATGGTTAAATGTGTGGGAATGGTTTCATATTGAATGTTAAATGATTAAAACTATGGCATAACACTTACCATTTGATTCATTGATCGATCAAGTCATATGACTGTTGAGTTATGCGATTATGGTTTGAACAACTATGTAAGCCGGCGATCGTACCATTCTCCATAACTATCGTGCATGGCAGTGAATAACTCCACCACCTTCGCACGCTGGCATTTATGCCTATCCCTTATCCTCGTTCGCTGCTGTTATCTCGGGAAGCCTCCACGCACTTTGTTCCTATGTGTGTTTCAACCCAAACCCTCGACTTACCATGTTCTCAGCTCCATGGCACCAGTCGTGCGGATCGAGCGAAATGGCCACCAAGCGTTGCTAATGTTTGATAATGCCCGCAGAGTTTTGGAGGAAAACTCATGGCTCACCTTCATACATAAATTTGAGGGTTTTAACTTAGCTGTGGCATGACAATTTGCCATGACTTTCGATGGTTATAGAGCCAAGGTCGGAGATATTCAATTGGAAGTTGACGAGAAGTTTATCAGTGCTACTACCGGGTTACCTTTCGCAGGACAACGTTGGTTCAAAAATTGTAAGGTCGAAGAGGTTCCATGGACTCTGTTGTTGGTTTCATGCAAAGTCACCTCTTGTGACAGAGGTATGCCCATCTCTGCACTTAAACCCCGATGGGATGATACCCTAATGGTAATCAAGCAGTTCGTGACCTGTGAAGGTCGATATGGGCTTGTGTTTCTCTACCACCTACGTTTGCTTATGATTTTCATGGGATATTTGTTGAATATGCCCTTCTACTTTCATCGTAGCCTATTTAATATGGAAAAAATATTTAAGAGGCAGCAGGCCGACAGTAGCCTGTTCCACTATGGTCTCATTAAACTCATCGTTGTTTATCATTTGAGTTTGCATGGTGATAGTTGGAGAGCGTTCATCACTCGTAATGGTTTTGAGGAAAGAGACCCTATACAGGTCGACAAACCTATGGTAAATGAAACCATTGTTCAGCTGCCTGTGCCCTTTCATGACTTGTTTCCATCCCCTAAGCCCTCAATCAACCCTGATGTTGAGTTACCAGACATAGCAATCAAGAAGGCTGAGGCTATAAAGAAACCTACGAGCAAGAAAGCTAAGCCAAACCCTACAGCTAATGCTAAGGGAAAAAAGAATGCATGGCTCATCTCGAGGATGGCCAGGAACAAACCAAAACCCTCTGCTAAGTCAAAGCCTATTGTTCTAAGTGAGGATTCTGATTCGTATGTGGAACGTTTCTTGGCTAGCGAGTATCCTTACTCGTAGGGTTTGTGCCCTGAACCACCTTATGATTTCATGACTAACCTCCCCCCCTGCCTAAAGAACGACCCTAGCTATCCTGGTATTAAATTGCCTATCGAAACCCTCAGTCATGTCTCCAAACCCCCACCTGTGTTTTCGAAACCTACACAGTTGCCCTGTGACCAATGTGGCTTATGGTTGGAACGATCTTACATCAACGTTCCAATACTACAATCGAAAATCCAATCACTGGAAGATCGAATTGCAGTATTGACCAGTCAAAAAGACCAGCCCCAAGCGACCGATTCGAAGAAAAAGACAACAGGCTCCATCCTTTTCAAGAATGTTGAATCGGCCATTGCAGTTGTCAACTCTAAGTTGTCATAATCAAAGCTATCTGCTCGCCAAACAGGTATGATTTTAATATCGTTCAGCTCTGTGAATGATTATTATTAATATAGTGATTGGAATTTGCTCTCAAATAGCTCTGTTTATATTTTGAATTGACTGTATAATTTGCTTTGAGTAAATGGAATTTCGTTTTTCCGATCATTCCCAGTTTAGCCTCTCTTAGATTTTCATCGATTTGATTGATCTTCATGTGGATTTGATTTGTTTGAATGAGTTAAAAGGGATGGTTTGCTGTCAATCAAATTTGTTTGTATCTATTCTAGACAGGAAATGTTTCTCATACTCAATTTAGAATACGATCACACTTCGATTCGATTTTGTTATGATTCATACGCTATGATTGGCAACGATTTTGATGAGGTTAATTGTTACGATTTGCTATGTCATATGACTTTAAAAGAACAGGAATACAACTCGGATCGTTTTCAATTTGACTTTGTTTCTTCGGAAACATTGCTTTTATTTGAGCCTGTACAAACACACCCAAATTATGGGATGGATTTGATTCATAATGATTATGCTAAACCCCAGCCGGTTAATTCGCATTGATTGGAGTATTGTTAGCTCGACCATGTCATGAGTTGGATTTGTATTACAATGGATGCTCTGTTTGATTTTGATTTGTAGAACGAGATTGGTTACATCTGGATTCATGATTTATATATATGTTAAACTCAATTATGATTCGTTTGAGGTTAACAATTTCGTTCAATACCAACCGATTTTATTTGCCCAATTTGCAATAACCAATTACGAATTTTGTTGATTCTATTATGTTTTTGATCAAAGTCAATCGATCTGGTTACGATTTTATTTGAGTTGATTCTTGCACCTGTTTGAATTAATCCACTTGTGACATGAATTGTTTACTATGTCATGACAGCTATAATGATTTTGTTTCAATCCGATCGTATCTCCTGTTGTTGAAAAAACACAATGTTTGCCTGCGATTTGTTTTGATTATTAGTTTCAAATTGGATTTGAAACGATTTCGAAATTGTTTGATTTTGACTCTGTCTACCCGACTCTTGGTAATAAACAAAACAGAGCATGCCTATCTCTCTATTCGGTTATTGGATTTTGATTCTATTTGATTTCGAATGATATAACATTTTCAAATTAAATGATTCGTTTTCAAATGGCTGTTGGATGTTAATTCAATTTGATTTTATTAAAAGATTTTCAATTAATTTTAATTCTGATTCTGTATCTTATTTAGACCAGCTACAGAATCAGAGGATTCTGTAGCTAGTCTATAGAATTAAATTTTTATTATTTTATTAATAAAAGATCCTTCTAACTTGTTTATTTTGGTCCTTTTCAGGCAAATTCGAATTGCATGGGATTTGATGGACAGTTTAGAGGATATTTGGATGTTTTACTTTTATTTTAGTTTCCTAGTTTAGTTGAACTTGGGAATATCTTCCCAGATTATGTAAACAGTCTGATAACTTCCACAGGGAGGTTTTACCCAGTGGAAAAACTTATAAATACTTATTATTTTTTTTGTAAGAATCATCCTCATTCGTGGGAGAACAAGGATATGGAATTTTAATACAAACTAAGACAGAAGTTGATGTTCTGCTACACCTTTATATTTTCATAATATCAATCTTTTGTTTCATGTTTATGTTATCAGTTTGCATCTGATTAATGACTACTTTAGCTACCTTAGTCTTTTGCAAATGATATGAATTAATTAATATGATCCATGTCTAATTTCTTTCATTATTTAAAAACATAGCAATTACTTGATTCAGTTTATGAGTGACAGATTTTTCTTCTTCATCAATTGGATTATTCTGTATAAGTCTTTGCATAACAGATTTGCCTAATTGTGGAGATTTATAAATTATATAATTGTTATGATTTTTATGTCTTGTTTGTCCTGTAAACCAACTCAAAGAGCATTGCAGCGTATCGTTTATGAGAATCTTTTGGATTATTTGGTACGGGTTTCCTCCCTCCGATCTGCTTGAACAGTCATCATACACAGGACAAATCTGGAGCGTTTCCAGGTCAGTTTGTTGATTATTTGTTTAGTGTATTTGTTAGTATTTTAGTTAGATATATGTGTAGTTAGTATATTAGATTGTTTAATTTCAGTAAATTTTATCTCTTGTTCATAAAATTATAAAATCATCAAAAAAAATATCTCTTGCTGTCATAGGACAGAATATCAATCAGTTTTTCAGGTTTTATTTAAATCTGTAAATTGTAGATTACTGTACATTTTGTGAATAAGTTATATTTCTGATAGTATTTAGATAATTAATTAGTTAGAGTTAGTATAGTATTAGTTAGTAGATTGTATATATATAGTTAGTTTTAGTTTAGTTTGTTTTAATAGCTAGTTCTTAGTTAGATTAGTTTATTAGTTAGTTTTAGTTAGTTTTAGTTTAGTTAGTTTTATTTGTTTTTTTATTCAGATTAGTTTTAATAATTAGTTTAGATTAGTTTTCTTTTGTTTTCTTAGGACCTTAGATCGGTTAACGGAGCCACTAAACCCATCAGGGTGGTTCATCCCAAACGGCTTGGGTTATTAGACAACCCCGGACCGGTTCCACTCTCTCAGTTGATGGACGGTCAATTTCGCCTGTCAATAGTAGGTCAATCCCCAAGTCAAGAAATGTTTCCCAAGCAGACCCTCTTTAGGCCATGTAGTGAGTATGAGGTGGATAGGGATCGCATGTTTGGGAATGGGGTTTTTGACATATCAAGGGCTCATATTGTCTCATTTTTTGGTGACTTTGTAGAGGGTGTGCTACATCCCTTAGTCTACAATGCAACAATTTTCCAAGATCTTTATTTATCTTTGATTTTTTGTGTCCTAAACAATGAGTGATATGTGCAATGAAAAGTAAAAGAGCACTGCAATTCCACTTGAAGTTAGAACAAATTTAGTTCCATAGGAACTAGAAATAGGGACATGGGGAGATAATGTATGTATGGGCCTCGAGACATCATCTCCCTAGTTACCCCTAGGTTGGGTTGTAACATTTGGCTCTTACATGGGGACATGTGCTTGTCGTAGAGCACATGATAACCTCAACATATCCTAGTATGACATGTGCCTACACATACTCAAGAAAAATATTAGAGCATCGAAGGGTTTCCATCTCACCCCATATTCATATAAGAAAAACTTCTAAAGCTCAAAATTGACAACTATAATATTTCTTCAAAGTTTTTTTTTTTTTTTTTTTTTT
>JASDQU011105016.1:12409-28062 GCA_032191745.1 Picea mariana
CTAGGATGTATACCTACTAGGAATAATGGTTAAGAACATTTGTTTCCTCCTAAAAGGTCACAAGTTCAAATCTATAGGGGTGTAGGGTATGTATACCTCCGTAGACTTTACAAGTCAAATCATTGGGTGGAGGGGGTATCATACACCTGTTTGGCATCTAGCTTGGCCATGACCTTAAAAATAGATTATTATTATTATTAATATAATCCAAGCAATATAAGTGAATGCAAGAAATATGTAAATCCAAGCAATATAAGTGAATGCAAGAAATATGTAAATCCAAGCATATGAGTGAATGCAACTAAACTATGATGGACTGAACTCACAAATGCAATGAAGTAAAGAAAATGACCTACCTATTACCTGGGGCCCAAGACTATAAAATTCCAACCCTAAAGATGTCATGTGAAATCTTACAACCAATCAATGATCTCATCAAGGTATATCCCCTTGTGCTTAATCATGTAATACAAAAAATATAAGTTAAGAACATAATAATCATGAGCATAATTGAGCATGTGATCAATCATAGAAAGAAAATCATGGAGTTGGGTGGGAGAGAGACAATCCTATTGGAAATAATAACCACAAGATCGATCCACCCCTCTTTGAATAGGGCTAACATATATATATTATGGCTCATATTCTTCCTCACTCACATGATCACTACTTTCTGAAGACTGAGAGGAGATGAAATATCCAAAAAATATATTATAATTTAAAAGACAAGGGACATACATAGATTGGGAGACATAACCTTAATTTTCTACAAATATTTTCATGAAGAGGTTCTGAAACATTTCCCAAGTGGTAATTGTTTCGGTAGGGACATTGTTGTACCATTATTTGGAATTCCCAGTGAGAGATTAAAAACATCCTCATATTGGTTTCAGAAGCTACAATAATTAAAAACTTCTGAAAAGGTATCCAAATGATGTCGAGCTAATATGGTATCTCCATATGAAAAGGTGGGAATCCATTCTCTAAAACCACTTGGGATTTTATGAGGTGATACATGAACTTTTGTTACACCCAAGGGTTCATACCAATCTTTTGTGTCCTTATGCCCATCAAAATTCAAGCATAAAGATGGTTGATAATCGTTATCAAATGATAGTTATGATTCCTCAAAAGGATGATCCTCAAGGTATGGATGAGAATCAACATAAGTGTACTGCAACAAGCCATCCTCTACTGGATGAAAAAAGTATGTGATCACATTATCACTAAGCTTACAAATATATTTATTGTCTATTTATGGGAAGAAATCTTCCAAAGGAAATATTTTTTCATTCTTTGTCTGGAATCTCCCCTCGATGTCGTAGATGGGGTATCCACCAAAACAAACAATATCACATCCATGTTTTAGGACACATATGAATTCATCAATATGATTTTCAACTGTATCTAAGGGCTTCTCAATAAATTTACCCACATCATTGGAAGTGATCACTTCTTTACAAGGCTTGAAAACTCCATCTTCCTCAAGAGAGAAAATAGACACCAATGTTTTGTCTAGGATTTGAGCGTGAGAAAATTCATTGGGATCTTCTTGGAAACTTACTTCATATATATGTTCTTCAAGCATTTCTTTATCGGCAAGGGCTTGATTTTCAGTAAGTGGTGCTTCATCAAGTTGTTCTTCAGTAGATTCATGAATTAACACCTTCATAAGACTCATCATATGCTCAACAACCTCATTAGAAGATTTTTTGTTTTCCATCTACAAAAGTTCCCTTATGATACAGTAAGTTATGGGCAATGTCTCTTTCAGATTGTTGTGCAAATATCATGGTGCCATAATTCCATTATCTGAAAAAAAACTTCAATGGAGTCGCCATATGAACTCAAGGTTTATCGAAAATGGAGAGGGTATCTTCCCTTAATGGAGTCACCAGATAAACTTACATGAAGTTCAACTAATGTTGATAAGAGGGTAATTCCATTAATGGAGTCACCGTGAAATCTAAGTGTAAAAGGATTTGGGAAAGACTTGACAAGTTTCATTATGGGATTGGAAAGGGTTTAAAATAATCCCTGGAAACGACGCCAAAAATGTTATCGAATAGTTTGTGGTTTGGGAAAATCCCCCTCATTTTAGTGCTAGACAAGTCCAACAGAAGGGAGGATTTGCACATGACCCTGGATGGATCGACATGAAACCCATGCTCATAAAAAATGTAGCCTAGGTACTGGACCTTGTTCATGTCGAAGGAGAATTTTTCCAAATTTTCATATAGCTTGTGTTTCCACAAAGTGTGCAAAACTTGTTGGATATGCTACAAGTATTTTTCCCAACTCTTGCTGAAGATGAGGATGTCATTCAAATACATCGCCAAAAAATAATTGGTGAAAGACTGTGAGATATCATCCATCATCTTCATGAAAGTTGTTGGGGCATTTTTCAAGCTAAAGGACATGACCAACCGCTCAAAAGGACATTCGTTGGAATTGAAGGAAGTCTTCCATATATCAGTCTTCTCTACTGGGACCTAGTGGTAGCCGAACTACAGATCAATCTTACTAAAGTATAGTCCCACCTTGAGTTGGTCAAGGAGATCATTAATTCGGGGAATTGGGTAATAGTTCTTGACTGTGATTTTATTTAGGGACCGATAATCAATGTAGAGTCTCTAGGTCTCATATTTCTTCTAAACAAGCATGATTGTGCTTCCACAAGGTGATGATATTGGTTGGATGTGCCCCTTTTTGGGAAACTCTTGGATCTGGTGCTTGATTTCCTCATTTTACTATAGAGAGAGGTGATAGACTATCCCATTGGGTAGAGGTGCACCGAGGGTCAGATCGATTGAGTGCTTGACCTGACACTGCAGAGGTATCCCAATGGGTGAGGAGAGGATGTCTTTGTATTATTCCACAACCTTTCCCACTTGATTTTGCTACATGGAGAGACCTGCCAAGGAGGCCATGGACGTGGATGAAAATTTCCACTCACTTTGAGCATGAATCGGAAAAAAATAAAAACTTCTCAGTTTTAGAGATGATCTTCCTGCATTTCTTGGTAGTAGGTGGGACTACCTAGAGTATCCTATATAATTTTTTGTCCAAAATAATTATAACACTACAAGGCCTAGACTCATATACAACATGATGTTTCCATAAATAAGGTTGGACCAAAATAATATCACAAACTTCAAGGGGGATGACAGCACACAATACCTCATCTTTGAAGGGATTGATTCCATAGGGCAGACGACATTGTTGGCTGACATGAATATTTCTCCCTTGGCAGATCCATCTGATGGTGTACAACTATGGGTGTGGGTTTTATGGAATATCCAACCACTTGATGACCTATGCTAAGATGAGGTTCTTCTAGATACCACTATAAAAAATGAATTGCAGTAGAGATACCCTTCACCTACATCTATGAATGAAAGAGGCACTCACCTTCCTCTAGTTCATCAAGTTCACCGGGCTAGACCTTGGTGGTAGCCACATAGGCACTAGGTTCTACGTCAATGGTCCACCTCCCATTTTCTGGTTTTGACTCAGAGTTAGAGCCCACATATGATTCAAAAAATTTCACCTTGGCCACCAATGATTTCTTTAAGAGGCATTCAACAGTGTTATGGTAAGGGCTCTTATGGAACTCACACCACTTCATAGTGTCTTTATTTGTATTCCCATTGTCCTTCTTTGTTTGTGGTTTAGACTGGTTTTATTGAGGTTGTCCATCCTTTCTCTGCCCTTTGTTATGGGGGTTGGGGCCACCTTTTCTATGCTTTTGTTGTGAGGGGTTCATAATATACCCAAACTACCGCGTATTTTGTTTAATCTTCTGCTCGATTTTGACAACATATCGATAGGCCAATCCCAAGGACAAGATGTCCAAAAAATCCATTTCTATCTGGATGTGTCTATGCAGACCGTTGCGGTACTTGAGAACCATATTTCGCTCAAAGTCTTTGATACCCATATTGGTGTGCAAGGTATGTAAGACATTGGTGAACTCTAGCACTATTTGGTCCCTTTCCTCCCGTAGTGTGGTCCATCTTGTATATAAGTCGTCATAATTTCCACCATGGTAGTATTGTTCCTTAATAACATCCTTGAAATAACCTGAAGTGGGTGCAACTATAAATAATGTAGATTTCTTTGTTTCATTTTTCTCACATAAATTTTCCCATCAATATTTGACATGGGGGATGACCTTAAGGAGTGTAAATGTAATATTTTCTCTATCGGAAAAGTTATGGAAAAAAAAATACCCTTCTAGAAGGTTTAACCATTTTTCTACAACATCCACATGTATTTTACCTTCAAATATAGGAATATCAAAATTGATCTATATCTTGAAGGGGGTGGTGCCTTCGTTTGAGGAATATGTGTCGCTTGTTGGCATTCATTGAAATATTTGTGAAAAATTATCGATCATCTTGTTCCTATATCGCATGAGGGATTCCTTGAGCAACAATTTAAAGGGATCTCCTACCCCATCATATCTCTTTTATTTCCCCATGGGTGGTCGTCGGGTTCGGTGAGGCTGATCTTGCAAAGGATCAACTGGTTTGAGTCTCAATTTCTTATAACCTGACCTTGTTGGGGACATGCACATAGAAACAAATGAAGAAAAGACTGCTCTGATACCACTGATCCAAATTTATGAGCGTAAAAAAATGAAACACAAATCTATAACATTAACACAGATATAAAAATAACAATAACATAGATACAATGAAACTTAACTTCTATTCAATAAAGAAATATGATTAAACTGTAAAATATAGAATGAAACAATCTTGCTCGAATGGTGTTAGCTAATCTATGAGAAGAGATGTGGTGGCTACGTGCATTCACATGAGAACATTACATGAGGTCTCCAGGATCTTTTAACATCAATAATTATAAGAAAACCCTATACACCTAAAAACCTAACCATAGGAGATAAAGCATCAAAATTATGCGAGCCCCGATGGGGTAAGTTGGTACATCAACTTCCCGAGGTCGTAAATTTTTCATAC
This sequence comes from Picea mariana, assembly GCA_032191745.1. NCBI lineage: Eukaryota > Viridiplantae > Streptophyta > Pinopsida > Pinales > Pinaceae > Picea > Picea mariana. Next base: position 17,395 of record JASDQU011105016.1, read on the forward strand.
GATCTTTGTTTTAGGTGCATGATAGCCCATTGGAAAGTTTTATTCGAGGAATACACATTTTTTCAGCACACTATGACTTTGTCTATAGTGTGATTGTGGCGAGCCCAAAAAATATTGTTTAGTGCCTCAAAATGGCCCCGAAAGTTTAGGACCCGAAAAGCTAGAAAAGAAATGGCAAAATGAAAAATGTATGTGAGCTAGTTGGAAGAGGTGGGTGGCCACCGATATCCACCTAGATCAATAATAATTTCCTATTTATAAATATCACTTTTATATATTACTAAGAACTCACAAATAAATAATCCTTTTCCATCACAACCCTTCTTATGACTCAATGCACAAAGAAACTTTTCTCTTACAATCTCACGATTTATTTAGTATCTTATGTAGACATTTATGCTTTACTCGAAATTGTAAGATAATACAAGCACATGTGGCATACCACTTAATGTTTTTTTTATGTAAACTTGTATTTTTTTCTATTGTTACAAACCACCTATTTTGTAGTTGCAAAGGACCACATTCTAGTAGTTGAATTTAATGTCTCACTAAATTATACACACCATTATCAAGGAATTATTCAAAATACTTGGTCATACCCTAAGTAGGTACTTAGGGCACAAGAGAATCTAAAAGTTGAAGATGTTCACCTTGACCTTCCTCATATGAAAAATTACAAACTCAAATGAAGAATATACAAGGACAAGTTGAACAACAATGTGATAGGGAAACCTTCTCTCTTTCCCTCTTTCACACATGTGAATATAGACACTCTCAAACTTTGCTACTGCCGAAAATATTTTCTTTTTGGATTTTCTTGATTGAGTGTAGGTGGAAACTGATAGTTAAATTCAATATCCAACTAAAAATGACTATTGAGAGGGATAGTATTGTATTGTATTTGGACTCCAAATGTGTCTAACTTCATGCACTTGATAGATCAACTATGCATTTTTTCGACTCTTGAGCAAAGTTGGCATAAAAACTCACTTGTGTTTATCCTTTTATCTACAACTTTGTGTGTCCCTAGTAAGTCCTTTGCATTGTTGCTTCTATTTTTTGGTTCATTTCTTTAGAAATTTCTTTCCCTTGATTAATAAGTTGCATGACATGAAATGAAAAGAAATTTTCTGACAGGTAGTTGTTAAGAATTATAGCTTGGATAGGAGATTCTGCACAAGTTCCATATGAACATGCCATAAGCAGTTGGAGATATTTTTGAAAAGTAATTTTGAAAAGTTATTATATTTTCGAAAAGTGAATTTGTTTTTGAGAAGTGATTTTATTTTTGAAAAAGAAAATTCTATTTTGTAATTCACTTTAGTTAAAAAGTGAAAGTCTTAATTTTAGTTGAGTTTAAAAAGTGTATTTCATGCATGCATGACATAGACTAGGAATAATATCATAAGTATATTAGAGTTATGGTCTCAACTAAAACTATAAAGACAGGTCAAGATAAAGAGTTTAAAGACACAAGAAAAATTGATCAATTGAGCAGGTAGAACACCAGAGAGGGAGAGAGAGAAAACATCCAGATTTTGGCAACACACAATCCCATGTAGTAGTTTGTACAACATACAGATCAGTTCTGTACAGTCCTGTGAACTTCTGTATGGAAAATATAGTATATATCTATATATTCATATGGGCATATCCATACTAACTTATGCACAATATGTATGGACATGTTGTACAATCATACAACAATTTGTACTTCCCCAACAAGTTGTTCCTCTCATTTTGAGGTGTCTTTTGGTATTCGTGCAATGTTGTTTTTTGGGAAACTTATGAAGGTTTCCTTGTAATTTTTTCAAAGGAATGAAAATATAATTTTGAAGGAGTAATTGTATGTGTTGTGTGAAATTAATTTTTATGCTCCCTCTATTTAATTTCCATCTATTGTGTGATTAATGCTATGGTCTGAAATTTATTTATGCACTAATTAAATTTAACAATATACTCGTTTGATGAAGATCATAAGGAATTTAGTCACCTAGGGCTTGGAATTTTTCACATGGTGTCAAAGATTATTTCTTTGATTGATATTCTCTAGGATTTGCAGTAGTAAATCGACTGTAGGGAAGAAGGACCAATAACTAGTGGGTTTCAAAGTTTCATTTTCAGGTTTGGAAGTTTGTGCAATAGATCTCAGAGATGGAATCAACTACCCTAAGGTTTGAGGACAAATTGTATGGTGCCTTGAATTTATTATCATGGAAGGTGGGGGTTATGATCTTACTAGAAAACAATGATCTTTGGGATATTGTCAAGAATATTTCTATCACACCTGCAAATCCACATGAGTTGGTAGCTCACAACAAGAGGGTAGTAAAGGTTAAGCGAATGATCTTGTATGCCATAAAGGATCACCTTATCCCTCATGTATCTAAGAATAAGAAATTGAAGGATATGTTCAATGCCTTGGTTAGTATCTATCAGATTCAAAACATAAACATGAAGATGATATTGTGGAACAAACTAATATCCATAGTGATGCCACGATGAGACATAGTCACTAGTTACCTTATGAATATCACACAAATTTTTGATCAACTTGCAACAGATGGGGAGAGTTTGAATATACAGATCTAGTGAACATGGTACTGAATGAATTCCCAGCTTCATGGGAACTGTTATCGCTAGATTTGTACTTGTGCAAATCCCACCACAAGATCCCCAAATCTTGCATAACAACAAAAGAAACTACCACGCTCACCTTAGTAGAATACTTGAGATATTTGAGAGAGAGTTGTTTTCGATCATGTTCACCACAAGAGTTGATTCTTGATGAGTTCCTTTATCATTCTAGGGCTATGGAGTCTCAAATGTATTTAACCTTGAAGGTTGATCTAATTGAAACCAAGAGGTAGATTCTAATCCCTAAGGTGCAAACGCATTTGAGCCTCAGGCTTTTGAATTTGAGGAGAAGGACTTCTAGGGTGCAAGAACTTTTGGGCCCTAGATATCATTTCTCCCTTCTTGTAGCTTCAACTACGTCAAATATCAATTGTCTATGGTTAAAATCCTAAAGTTCTATCACTTTAGGGCTTTAGGATTCTAACCCTAGCAAGGACAAGTCACAAATTTTGGACCAATAAAAATGTGTGAGAGGAAGAAACACTTATGTTCCTCTCTTAGGGTTTCAATAAACAAGAATTCTTACAATAAAATAGAAATTTCACCATAAACATCAACAACATAACATACAAATGTAGAAATTTACTTCATCCAATAAACCATGAGCATTTAACCCTAATTGCAGAAATATCCATCCAAAATTAGCAAACCATCCACAAGAGATTCATTCCAAGCATAGAACATGAGAGAGAAAGATCAATAACCCCAAAGGCAGAGAAAATTTCAGAAGTAATCATCCAAATGGTGAGGAAAATGTGATGAAATGAAATGAGGTAGCACTAGACTTCTTATATGAGGCTAGCACTACAAATACTTTAACACAACATAACATTTGTTCAATTTAATTGGGTCCAACCCCTCATTTTCACTTTATGAAATGTAATAAATTAAAAAACATCATAATTATCCACATGTGTGAGATGTCAAGCTTCCTTAGGTAGGGTAGGGGTCTCCAAAGGCCACATGGCACTAGTCCAATGTGGAATGGGAGAAATTTATTTCTCTCCTCACTCAAAATAATTCTAACTATCATCAATTACCTAAGGCATCCACCAAAACCTAGCTCCATCAAACCTTATAAGATGATGTCATCATCAAAATAGATCCAACATTGAGGATCCAGGTGTTGCATCTAGGCTGGAGGGAGTTGCATCTTATCTTTGCAAGGTCTCTAGATGTTTTTTGCTGCAACATCCCTGATCTAGTGGGTAGATAAGCTATGGTGTACTCTGCCCATCCTATGGGCTTCCATCCCATTTGTGTGCCATCATGAATGAATATTCTCATACCAAGCCAATATGTCCATCGTCCAAGGTTCAAAGGATGTGAGAGTAGGTGTATGAAGGTGGTGAGTCACTAGATAACCCACTTATCTCCATCACATGTGCCAAGGTCCTACAATAAATGGACAATGTCTTGGTTACAAGATTGAGATGTCACTCAAAAACCATGTTAGGGTCATCCAAAATAAAACAAATTATAAGACAAGGTTAGCCAAGTTTCATAAGAAACATTAGTCCTTAAATCATGCAAAGTAATTTGTAACTTAAGATATAATCTATGTAAACAATTCACCTCAGTATCACCTTAAAGAATCACACCAACCCAAGACCCCATGTGAGTTGACAATTTTAAGTATGGGAGGGCCTTAATCCAACCCTATTAGGTGTGCCACCTAGACATGAAATAAACCAACCTAGGTATAGGGATAGTTCCTAAGGGAGGCAGGAAATAAAAAAACCCTTCAAGAGCAAGTGTGAAATTGATATGGTTTTAAGGTTTACTTCATGGATTATGGTGTCATTTAATCCATTTATATGAGCACCTTTATGGAGGGTGTTCTTTCTCTTGAGTTACCTATATATTAAGTGTCATATTTTATAAGCCCCTTTATCTGCCATCTTATTTCTCCACTTATCATATTTGCAAGTCCCCTTTTCTAAGGTCTCAAGCTATGACATTGGTATTTGGGAATGGGGTGAGCATGGAATGGGTAGAACTCAAGTTTGGACTGAATTTTTAGATACCTTTTCTATCATTTCTTTCTTTATTTAGAATCATTTTATTTTTCTTTTAGTAGTATATATAATCAACCTTTGGGCCTTCAACTCCTCTTCTCATGAGAGAATGGAACATGACCCCTTACTGAATTTTAGTACACTATTATAGGCTCTAAGATGGAAAGTGTTAAGTATGGTAGGAAACAGAATGTTCCGCTTGTGAGGGACCTCTAGTAGTACCCTTTTTCCCTAGGTGGAAACAACATGAGAATAAGGCAAAGAAGTTGACCACCAAGGTGAAACAAAGAAACATACACAATTTCCCAAGACAATGATCCATTATCCAAATTCAACCAAAGATCCTCGTCCACATGGCCAAAAAATTAAGCACAACACTTTACATGAAAGAAGGACTAACATACCTCATGGTGACAATGTCTTACCATCTCCCTACATTGGGTTTCTTGGATGTGATGAGCCTTGGTTGACCTATAGTTCGAAAGGTGAATGAGGGGGGTTTTTGGGCTTCCATCTGTGGACATGTTGATCATGATTATGTTCAGGATCATGTTCTCCATTGTAGGTCGTGAGACATGATATCCTCTAGTTACCCTTAGGCCTGGGGGGGGGTAACATCTGGCTCCAACATGGGGACAGGTGCTCACCTTAGAGTGCATGAGAACCTCAACATATCTGGTTTTCAAAGACCTATAATACAAATCCCACTTCAAAAAACAACACCATTTAGAAGTATTGATCGATGGATGTGATCCACTGGAGTTAGTGATGAATCCAAAACCATGTTGAAAGAAAAAAATCACCAATATACAAAATGATAAAGAAACAATATGAAATTATTAAGTGAAATTTAATAATATATATTCATTATATACAAATGATAATGATATATATATAAATATATATATACAAGAAGGTGCAATCCTATACTAGCATGAATGCATGATGCAAGATATATACAAATGAAATGCAAGATGCAAATGCCCTAACCTACTCTAAACTGTGTTAGTTCCAACAAGTCAAGTATCTTCCTTGTGATGGGGCTTGAGAAGGGATACATTAATGGATAGTGGACATCTCCTTCCCTCTAGTGTGGATACATAGTAGGAATCATTAACATACTTATCTTCAATTCTGTAGGGGCTAAGCCAAAATTTCCCAAACTCCTTACATGTATCCAAATGGCCTTTCCTTGTATTCCAATCTAAGACCAATTCTCCTTGTTTGTAATCCCCTCCTTTGAGATCAATTGTTTCTTTAATTACCCTAGTATATTTGTTTGAGGGAGGGGGTGGGATTTCATTGTAAGGATGTCTTCTTGGCTCGGTCTAATCAACAATTCTTTATCACCCTTATTCAATATTGTGATGGATCCAACTTCTTTGGCGTTGTACTTGTCTAGTTGTTGTTGGTAATGTGAAAGGGAGGTCATTTGGATGAAAGTACAGAGGATATTCCTTGAACTTCCTAGGGAGCTCCTCCGAGGGGTCCTCACTTTCAGGGTCAAGCTCAATCTCTTCAACATGATCCCTTTCCATTGGTAGGTTGGGTAGGTAGGGATAAATTTCATCATCCATGGGTATAATAACATAATTCAAATCCATTTTAAAAGTACCACCCAACATTGCAACAAATTTCATAGACAAGAGAATTCCCCACACATCTGGGACAACTATGATCACAATGTCCATCAGGAAAACTATCTCATGATATCGATCAAGGTGAACCTTAAAATTTTCTATCACAACATATGTGGGAATATCCTTGGATTCAATCTCATATACATTTCTATAAGGCCTTATGACTTGCAAACCTACTCGTATCATTACTTTCAAGGCCATAAAATTTTCACCAACCCCTGAGTCAATCCTACAATTGTTCAAACAATTATTGTTCATTTGCAAGGAAATGTTAAAAGGTGGGTGTTCATCATAGTGTGGTGTAAAATTATTAGCTTGTATAATCACAAGAGGGTCTACAAGCTCCCATTGTACTCTAAATAATTTCTCAACTTTTCATTCATTGAGGGGATTTTAATGATTTATGTTAGAGGTACAAGTACATTTATATTTTCCAAGACACCATTTATGTTAATGTTCAAGTCTATTTCATTTGTATTTGGAAAAATGGAACTAAGAGGAACGATTTCTGTGGGTGGTGGAAGAGGCCTTGGTCAAGGGAATCCAGGGTCATTGGGAGGAGCTTGGGATGCATTAATTTGTCTAGTTTTCACTTGTAATTATTTCTTACTAAGATTCTCCCTTTATTCCTCAACAATTTCGTTTATGATCTCCATCTTATCCCTCCTAGTTGCTTCTCTCTTTCCCTCCTCAAGTTGTTCTAGTGTAATATTGAGGCACTCTTGGGGAGACATGGAAAATACAAAGTTAATGGTATCAAATACATTCATATGATTTGTTGGGCCTATTCAAGAGTATTTGGAGTCTTAACCTTGAGAATTAACACAAAATGTCATGGTAAGGCCTTAATGTAAAGGAAAAACAAATAATATTTTCCGGGGAAAAAGTTGTAAGGTATTTGTTGGATCAACTTTTCAAACTTGAAATGAAACTCTTTGACAATTTAATTCTCCATATTCTTTATTTTATCAAGTTAAAACAACAAGTTAGGATATTCCTTAGCACCCCATATTTTCAAAAAGGTCTCCTCAAATTGATCCCATGTCTTAATGATTTTGATAGAGAGACTATTGTACCACCTCCTAGAGTCATCGGTGAAAGTGGATGAAAAGTCCCAAAAGTTATGCAAACTCTCTTCGACATCAGGTACATCATTACCAGAAAAATTGGGCAACCACTTTTCAAACTTAGGAGGCATTTGTCGAGGGTATCATGGGATAACATACATTTATAAAGGCTTGAAGATATTGGATACCTATTTCTTTAGATCCACTTGAGATAAAAGAAGGTTTCCACCAATCAAGAATTTGATTACATGTGAGTTGTGAGGAGCCCTTCTCTTGCAGGTATTAGGAGGGTTAGTGTACCTCCTTAATATTTGTGGAGTCACCATATGGTCCTTCTAGGATCATCATGTTATAATACTGTGCTCGTTTAACCATACACAATGCTACACCATTTTCACCCAACCATAGGGACAAAGACACCCTCGAGCACCTTAACCTTTGACATAAAGAATGATTCTAGGAAGCGACACCAGAACCAACAAATAACCGACAGAGTGCACCTTCTCTAAGGGTAACACACAAGAGAAAGTACCAGAAATACTAAATAAGATAAAACCATTCAAATGCAGCTACTACTCCTCCTCCTCCAAACTTTCACACTATTTCTAGTTTCCTGAGTGAGAGTGAGTGAGTGAACAAATGAACTAAGACATCCTCTATTTATAGTGGTTCTAGTCACCATTTTGGGTCTATTTGTCTTCCTGGAGGATAATATATTAATATTACATATTTTGCTGAGCCGACATGTCTTCTAGGGTTTTCACACATCTGTTTAGGGTTTTGTCTTTCTTCCAGAATATTCTATTCTAGTCAAAGGTTACATATGGAGGTTAATACCTCCTGCAACTTCCATAATATCAACACTCCCTCTTAGCTAGGGAGGTATTTAACCATGATGTTCCCTTATGGTCTTCATATCCTTGTTGGCTATGCCATGATCCTCTCATCATGGTTACGCAGACCATGCTACTGGTAACACCATTACGTCACACATGGCTACACCCATGTGGACCTGTCAATATTGTCTAGGGCCACAACCTGCTAGAGAACACTAGAGATACACCTCATAGTGTGTGTCACCATCATTTTCATGGGATACACCCGCATGACATGCTCACCCATGGCTACACCCATGTTGTGAGTATCATCATTACTATCAACATCATTTGGTAGCAATTTGACATCAAAACATATTGTCATACTTTTTCTTGGTATTCTTTTGTCACAGACAATATCACAATATCCATGAGCCTCATTTAGCTATATTGATGATCCATCTCCACCACCATGTGTCTAGCACCTTGGGTCATTCTTTTCCCATGAAGAGAATCATGACCTCATCAGAAGCAAATTCACCTCATAGTTGATCCTATCATAGGATAACTCCTTGAATGCATTTAGCTTGATGCTATCGGACATGTGTGTCTAGCACCTACGATCATTCTTGTCCCATGACAAGAATTATCACCAAATTGGAGCCACAAACACCTCATGGTGATCCTCTCATAGGATCACTCTGTGAATTCATTCATCTTGATGCTATCAGACATGTGGAATTGCTTCTCAAGAACCTCAAGTCTTCAACCCTTCGAAGACTACGTCGGGGCACATCTACTTGGATGTAGATGTTCCCTATCTCTCCTAGTCTGTAGCCTAGTTCCTATGGATATAGATTCGACCCAATGCTTATCGATGTTACTCACATACTGGTGAGTTAGCTACTCACCTACTCATGATATTTTCAAGGACCGATGCAATTCACACATAGGAGATCTAGAAACAACTCGAATCTTCATTTCGTCAAGGATTACATCTAGGCTTATTCCTACATGATCAAGTCCATCTGATCAATATTGGAATATCGACATGATGTTGAAATCATCAATACTCCCCCAGAGAAACATTTTCATTCCTCTTAAGCTTGTCCCAAACAAAGGCTTAGTGCAAATGTAAGCTATCTTCTCATTAGTGGATAAGTGATGGAGCCTCACTTTTGCTTCTTGCACCATGTCTCTAATTAAGTCCTGCAATATCCTTCATATCAAATTATGAAGTGAACTCCCTCTATCTGAGAGAATCCTTAGACCACGCTTCCTTCTGCTGCATGCTCGTTTGTGTCTTGCAAAGTGTCACAAAACCAAGTTGGCTTCTTCCTGATCAATGAATCCCTATGAAGTCTGACTCCCTATGAGTCCTTTAAAGTCTTTCTTTTATGTGGTAATCTTCCTATAGTACATAGGATAACCTGCCCGAAATAGAAACAACAAGAGAAAAATTATTTCCAATATAATAACATTTTGTATAAGAACATATCAATTTCTTGGTAATTCATTATAGCATTACCAAGGTGTCCTTCCTAAAATAAGAAAAAGAAATATCTCCTAGAGGAGATGTTACTTCATATTGCAATTAAGTGCAATAAGAATTTATATTAATAGTACATGCTACTAAGTATTCATTTTTTCATAGAATTAATGAAATATAAAGGATTCAAATAGTCACTTAAGAAACAATAATAAAAATATCAAACCTGATATACAAACCTGGAGTCTGGCTATTGTTCCACTTGAGTTGCTTTTCTTCTGAGACAAGTATTATTTCCAACCTAGAGAGTGTGTTATTAATTTGAATGTATTGGATCTGAGATCCCTCTGGATCTACTATTTCTACTTGGAAAAAATATCCCTTCTTCTATAGACACCCTCAATATAGTGATACAATTTAAACATATACAAGTACATACCTCTGGCAGTAGCAGCACCATCTGACAACAGTAACAAGCAGTGATGAACCCAAAAATTTTAAAGTGCTCCAACTTGCAATATGGAGGTATTTTTAGATGCACTAGGGTAAGGCGCACTAGGATAGCCAAAAAATGTTGAAATTACCAAGACAACTGAGAGGGGGGGGGGGTGAATCAGTTGTTATTGTGCTTAAACAATTTTAAGTCTCTTAAAAAAATTTTAATCTTTCTTCAAGTGATCATCAATATTATACAACATATGGACAACATAAATAATGAGCATCAGTCACACATAAGATATACACAGAGACAGATTTTCACGAGGAAACCCATAAAGGGAGAAAACCTCTTCTTCTTCTAAGTGATAGGCAGTCTTTTAAGTTTTGTACATCATCTATAATTGAGCACCAACTCAATGTGAGGATACTACCTCTATTTTAAAATCTCCAACTTGTTTGATAGCACCAACTCTCTGGTTTCTCTAGCACCCACTAGAAGGAAGCACCAACTCCCTGAGTGTTCCAACACCGACTAGATGGAAGCACCTACTTCCACTTATACAA
>JASDQU011105017.1:9585-24497 GCA_032191745.1 Picea mariana
GAATGTGAGAGAAAAAAGAGGAAGTTACAGCGGGTTTTGTTGTAGGTTGTATCCCTTCATTTGCTGGATAATAATAAAGGAAGGACCTGGCAATTTCTCTGGTGGATGTAGCCCACACTGGGTGAACCACGTAAATCTGTGTCTCTCTTGTATTGTGTGTCTTCTGTGTTTTTTGTTTCTGCATTTGTTTTATTTTATTGCTCTGCGGTCCTGTTTTTCTAACAACTAGACACTTGTGTGACATAGCCGTGGGTCCACGACGGCGAGACAGGCTTCCCCGACGTCGTCGGAGGCACCGGAGAGATGAGGCGGCGAGAGGAGAAGAAAAGAGAGTCCTTCAAAACGTGCAGGGTAACCTATCTTGTTTAACTCATAGGATTCTAATGGTTCAGGTAAAGGATCTATCGGAGGCCATGCAAGGGCAAGTGGTTGGTGTGCCCAGAGCTTGGGTGTGACTCTTTCGACGTCTCACAAATGCAGTAGTTTGTTATCATGACACGCATCTGGCGCCACAGGCATAGATTTCATGGATTTTGTATTATCTGTTGTATATGTGTATTGATGGTGTTAGCTCGAATTTTGTACTATAAACATCACATTTTCTGAAAAATATATAAAACAGGGATGTTCATCTTTACTTATATTACAATGTATACATTGATGAGATGGTTTTATTTTCTTTAGTTATGTGACAAATGCCAATCTAAAACAAAATTAGCATAAGCATTGGATACATAATTAGAACTCTTAGGTATGTGATAATAAGTAATAAAATCAAACTATCGTTCTAAAAGATGTACCCGTAGGAATCGTCGGAGTAAAGTAGGATCACGCACGCAATAACTATCGTTCAACTGACATACTACTAAATGGAAATCTCGATGAACCTCTAAAGAGTGAATACCATGTGAAATAGCATCGTGCAAAAGTTCTATAATGGTGCTATATTTGGCCACATTTTCCGTGGATGGCCCTAGGCATACGCCACCTGAAGACACCGGTAGACCCTCGGGTGAGTAAACCACCCAAGAAGTGAAAGCCAAGGTCTGTGTATGATGATTGGCTCCGTCTGTGAATCCTAAGTAGACCAAATACTTCATTGACATCTTCCAATCAAGGGAAAACTCGATAAGCAAGTTGAAGACAAAAAGAAAAGGAAATGATATATACACTAAATTACATTAGTATACAAAGAGTTTTTCCCGAGCTTGGGGCTCAAGCGTAATATCTTTTCAAGTAGAGTCCATTCTTGGGCTTGGCCAACATATTCCCTTCATAATACTCTAATTCATAGGCTCCTTTTTCAAAGACACGCCGCACAATATAAGGACCGTTCCACATGGGTTTAAACTTGTCTACCCCTAGTGGTTCTTTGGCTTGATCATATAAGAGGACCAAGTTACCATCATCATACAACCGAGGATAGACAAACTTATCATACTAGACTTTGACATGCTTTTTGTTCACCTCGATAGTTGTAGAGGCATCTCGACGTTGCTCATCAAGACTCTCTAGGTGTACAAGGCATCACTTGATATTGGAAGTGTCAAGTAGGAGAGTGATTGCCAACTTAAGAGAAGGGATATTGCATTCAATATAGGTAATATCGACTCCACACCGTGTACTAACTGGAAAGGGGAAAAACCTGCGGCAGTCTTGACCGAGGTTTGGTATGCCCAGAGTGCGGGATATAGCATAATGTGCCAGTCAGATTAACTCTAGCTAACAATTTTCTTCAAAATGGTCTTGAGATACTTTTTGATGACCTCTACCTGTCCATTTTCCTGGGGGTAGTAAGGGGAAGAATGAACATACTTAAACCCCATATTAGCTGTTAGCTCTTCCATCATTTCATTATGAAAGTGATTTCCATGATCAGTGACAATCTCACTTGGGATATCGAACCGGGCGATAATTTGATTGAATATGAAGAAGGTGGCAGTATTCCCATCGGGTTTAACTGTAGGCATGGCCTCGATCTAGTTAGTAAAGTAGTCGATGGCCATGATAATGGGTTCATGCCCCCCAGCTGAAGTTGGGTTGCAATCCACAAAGTCCACCCCCCACTTGGTGAAGGGACCGACGTTAATGACTGGGTGAAGAGGGGTTGGATGCAAGCACAGTTTTTGAGTGAACACCTAGCAGGGGTGACACTTCTTAACCTCTTCAACACAATCTTTAAAGATAGATGGCCAAAAATAATTGGCTCGCAAAATTTTATGGGTTGTCGCAAGCTCGGATAGATGACCACCACAAGCCCCACTGTGGAAATCGTTTAGGACTGAATCGACATCCTCGTGAGTTAAATAACGACGTAGGATATTGTCTACTCCTCGGCGATACAAAGTGTCACCAACGATAGTGTAATTCTTAGCTTGGTATCGTACACGCCATCGGTCATCTCGCGAGAGATGTTGAGGGAACTTCAAGGTTTGAAGATAGAGAATGATGTCTCCATACCAGGGGTTGGACAATGAGACAATGAAATTGTGTTCATCCGCGAATGAATCAACATGGATAACATCCTCATCTAACCGTGGAAAGTCGGATATTAACTCCGCGAAGACTAGTGATTTCTTGGATTTCGCAGAAGCAAAATCGAGATCAAATTCTTGTAAAATGAAAATCTATTTATTATATTTTCCCCCTATGATACGCCTAATGAGGACGTATTGAAATGGATTGACATCGGCAACCACAGTAGTCTTGCAAAGCAATATATAATGGCATAAACGTTGGACTGCGTGAACGACAGCCAAATCTATCTTTTCAACATGAGAATAATCAAGATTAGGACCAACCAAGCTTCGACTAAGATAGTCGATGACGTGCTCGCAGAACTCATCATCCTCCTAAACCAAACCATACCAATCATCTCTTAGGATGTGGAGATATAAAGAAATTAATCCCTACTGTAGTCAAGAGACTTCAACAAAGGCACTGATACCAAGGCTTTCTTTAAAGCATTGAATGACTCCTAAGCTCGCTCATCCCAGATAAAAGGGGTGTCCTTCTTCAAAAGACGCATGAAACCCTTAGTGATATTGGCATAGTTTACGATAAACTAACGTAAAAAGTTATCTTTCCCCTGTAAACCTTGAAGTTTTCGAACAGTGTGTGGGGGAGGCAATCGAAGTATTGCCTCAACCTTTAACAGATCTACCATGATCCCAGTCTCAGAAACTAGAAATCCCAAAACACAACTAGACCTAATGCAAAAGATGCACTTATGGGGGTTCAACCGGATTCTATAGTAACGACATCTTTCAAAAAGTAGTCGAAGATGCGTAGAGTGATCTGCTCTCTTATGAGAGTGAGCAGCAAGATCATCAAGTAAGCTTCGACTATGTGCTTAAGATCATGGAATATGAAGGTCATAGCACATTGGAAGGTTGCTTTGATGTTTTTAAGGCCGAAAGGCATTTTTCAGTATGTGAAAGTACCCCAAGGACAAATGAATGTCGTCTTGTTTTGATCCTCAAGTTTAATTTGAATTTGGTTATACCTTGAAAATCCTTCCATAAAAGAAAACACTTTGCTTTCCGCACATTCGTCTAGAATCTGATCAATGAAAGGTGTCAGGAAGTTGTCTTTAGGAAGGACTTGTTCAGGTCACGAAATTTCATGCATACACAGATGGTTCCTTACTTCTTATTCACAGGAATGGGATTGGATACCCATTCATTCAATGGAACTGGATAGATAAAGCCAACATTAAGTAGTTTCTCTACCTCTTCCTTAATAGCGGGGGCCTTCCGGTGATTGATAGCTCTAAGACATTTTCTAATAGGATTAGAATCTAGATAAGTTCTAATATCATGCTCGACAATATGAGGGTCGATTCCTGGCATCTCTTCATATGACCAAGCAAATAGATCTCAGAATTCCTTGAAGAGTTTGGTGTAGATCATTATTTCTTCTGGCGAACAATCTGCACCGATATGTACGTTTTCAATCATGCCAGGGGTACGAGAGATATCGATCAAGATGGTAGGAGAGATAATCTTCATATTTCCTTTGGCATAAATGTTGTGTGTATCAAGTGGATCTATAGCGTGACCGACTATCTCGCTCAAAGTAGATCGAAAGTCATCTTGTTTGATTCTAGCAAGCTCTGGGAGAAAATAAGAGTGATGACGCATATCATCCCAAGGTTTGTCGGAACCATTCATGGATTTACTGATAGATTCATCTGAGGGCCCACACGGACTTAAACACAATATCCTCCTCATCCTTCGGCGAGGTGATAGGATTGGGATCAGTGGAAGAGTCAATAAAAACTTGATACGCAACCTCCATTGCCTATAGTGGCATGGCCATTCCAGCATGTGATTGACCTTGACAAGATGAATTCGAGGAAGGTAGGGTCTAAGGATCGTTAAAATAGGAAGTGTGGAAAGGAACAGACCTCTCTGATGAAACAAGCCTACTGGAAATGGCATGAACATGGTGAATCAGTGCCATGAAGTTGAAATTACCCATAAGGGAAGAATACATTCTGACACTGATATTCTTAGTTGTCGTCTGAGAATTGTTAGCCACGGGGATCGATGGTCCAACAGATGCATTGGGGATAGCATACGCAAAGGATAACTGGTCAATCATCACGATCTACCCATTGAATGGAAAACAAAGAGTGTGGAAGATAGACGATACGACGATAGTCATATCATAGGTCCAATTGTGTCCTAGTAACAATTTATAATAAAGAGGTGCATCAACTACCTCAACATCCACTTCTGTCGTCTTCCCACCTAACAGGACCAGTAAGGCAGGAAGAATATCGTGAGGGCGGAAGGAACGACCATAAAAATAATTCAACATGGTCGGTGATTGAGAAAGAGTCAGAGAGTCGAGAGCTTTCCAACAGATCAAGGATATCACACATGTAGCATTGCCTTCATCAACAACTGCACGTTTGATGGTATACTTTGAGTACCCCACGTGGATTTGGAATTCCACATGGTAAGGCAAGTGAGGCTTCACATATGTGACATCAAACTTGATAAATTTCGATCCACGAGGGTCTAGAGCTCCTAACGCATATAGCAAGGCATTCCTCTATGAAGGACAGATCTAGAGTACCTCCAGAGCCGATATCGCACAAGGGGTTTGACCCAGGTCCTCAACAATAGAGTAATTCTAGGCGGCTCTAGCATTTGGATTGTGGGTAGAGTGCTTGAGTACTCCTTTCGAAATACGAGGCGGTAGATCTGGTTTTTTATCTGTAAAGTCATCTCCGATGGAGGAGGAGGAGATTCTAGACCAGGTATAGCCTATGAATAACTACAATCGTGAGACCAAGTGACTACATGAACCTTAGCATCGACCATATTGATACACAAACAGTCATCGTCTTGCGACAACGGGTTTTGACTCCCACCAGCCGCATTTCTAGAATTTGAGGAGCTTGAGGCCATGTGATGGTTATGTGGGAAAGGATTCATCATCACGGAAGGTGGTAGAGATAAGATCCTCGCAGCTTCCACAAGTTTGGGGCATTAATGAGTAAGGTGATCGTCTCTACAAAGAATACAGGGAAATTTCACCTTACTTCTCTCCTTCTTTACCTCTCCATCATTATTATTCGTCTTCTCATTATTACCATTTTCCTTGGGTTTATTATTATTATTCCCACCCTTACGATTATTATTACGTCCTTTCTTATTATTCCCGCCTGGTTTTTGGTTACCATTTGGGTCAGTCGACAATTGCATGAAATGTGCATCCGTTGACTGAGTGGGATTGGAAGACACCGACGAAGCTAGCCCTCCTACAGACTGGTTTAGAGACAACTCTTTCAAATGACTTGTCACCGAGTCTGTGGACTTTAAATTGGCAGAGCCTACAATGCCATTGGAATGAGGTCTGTGATTTTTTCTAAGGTCATAGGTTGACCTCGGTGCGTCTGGAATAATGTTGTATAACATCCTAGACTGAACATATATAAGATATAACTACTGGGATTTGAAGATTTCTTCTTTGTCAGTGGTAACCCCGGATACAGATACATCCTTCGAGATAGGAGGTGCAAATACTTCAAGAACCATTCTAAAAGAAAGGCTTGGGTTATGGAGGTCTTAATCAAACTCTTATGTCTACGCCACTCCTAGATATGATCTGATATATGAGTGGTTGTGTCCTGGCGTAAAGTCGACAGAAGTTCTAGGCCAACATCATAACGAACCGACAGTTGGAAGTGGTTAAGGAAGACTAACACCATCTGAATGAAGGTCCCATATCGCAGCGACCCCAATGAGGGTGCGTTGAAATAATCTTAATCGAATGGAATCGTCATTAAGGGAATTCAAGGAGCACCATAGGTGAAAGGTAGTAACTTCATCACCAGGATCCTCACCATTCTTACCTTCCAATTTCGGAATTTTTGAAGGAAGCTTGGTGGGAATGGGGGGACATGTAGGATCATGACACATAGGGACGTTCATCAACTTAGACAAGTCTGGTAGATTAAGCGTGGCCAGAAAAGGGATACGAGGTTGTGATATCTGGCCCCAAGCTCCCTGGAAAGATTTTGTTTGAGGAATTGTAGCCCATCCAGGGTTCTGGTAAGCACCATGGCCCTGTCCGGCATTGTAAGACCCTCCTCTAGGATGATTCATAAGAGGTTGGTTGGGCATCATTCCAGTAGGAATGTTCTGATGGGGGTTATAAAAATTTCCCTTAGCCAGAGTGGCTTTGGGTTGGGGGTTTCCCAAGGTGTGAAACTGACCTCCTCCGGATGTGAATCCGGAGGATAGAGGTGGATTTGTCATGCCAAACTTGTTGGTCATAATCGACACTGAGGAGGTGAGGGTATAGGACGTAACTTGAGCAGAAGCTTGTCTACCAAGTTGGTTGCTCCACCCAGAAGCAAGAGGGTTAGACCCAAGGTTAAAAGAAGGAATGCCTCTCATATTAGGAGTCATTTGAGGGATATGAGAACCATCAAACGAGAATGGATTATAAGGAGGTGTAGTTACCCCAAGTCCAGTGCTAGCATTAAGGCCAATAGTTGGGATGGAGATTGAAAAATGTGAAGTAAAATTTGGCATACCATAGAAGAAGGGACTAGAGGCCATAGGGATGAACTGAACATTATAGCCCGGTGAGTGACCAAGAGACCCAAATGGGTTCGAGGCAAGAGATTGAGCATTCACTATAGGACAGTCAGTAATAATAATAGGTTCCTATGGAACTACAACCATTGTGGTTGCAGGAGTCAAAGGGGTTCCATTAACTATAGTAGGTGTGGGAGTCGAAGGGCTCTCAGTGTTTTGAACACTTGATTCAGTACTCATCCTTGTAAAATCACAAGTCTGAACATTGGAGGTTTGTGCACCACGTCTAATAACTCTATGCATTTTAGAAGGCAAAGACTTGAAATCTGGTGGTAACTGTAACAAGCGATGGAACCAGCGGGGAGGCTGGTCCGACTCCACGATGAATTAAGATTCAAGATACAAAAAATAAATCCTAAGGCCAACTAGTAATTAAAGAGAACACCAAAGATCAAATGACCAATATGCACACAAATGAGGTAAATTGGATGAAAGGGGCCTCCCTCCCTAAAGAAGGTATGCCTCGCCCAAGAGGGGCCTAAGACTCCCTGCTAAATATTGGAGTTAACAAAATTAGTTATAAGGACCCTCATGGGATTAAAAAATAGTCATTCAGAGCCCCCTGGAGAGGTAATCCTGCATAAAGGTTGTGTGTTGTCTGACCCTTATCTGTTACCTGTAGAATAACCCATACAAGTAACCTATGTGGAACCTAAGTCAATCAACTAAGAAACCAATGTATAACCGATGCACAGGAGAGAAATCGTAAGTCAGGTCCACCATATGGGAAGGGTAGAAAATCTTGAAACCTTGAAAGCACTGCCTCTCACAGAGGCAAGGGCACTAGCAAGATCCCCAGATATGAATAGATCCCCATAAATATCTCTGACGCTAACAAGGTATCGGGGGGATATCCCTTCAACCAACCTTGTGTGACCTCGTGATTAACTCTGGTGTGAGCGGAGCCTCCTAATATTACCAATTATACAATGGATTTCTCCACTCCCTTAGTCAAACACATATGTTGATTTAATATCCTTGGAGAATTTTACTCAGAAAATCTTATTCCAAGGCACCAAATCCTAAGCTATTTTGTGCACCCTAGAAAATAAAATCGTGACTAATCAATTTTAAATTATAGCGTTAATTTTAATGGTCATGCTTACTCAAAAAGGTATGGTAGTGAAACTCATGATGTTATAACTCAACAAGTAAAGTAAATATGAATGCAATACAAAGTCCTAACTTCAATTTTCAATGAATGATATGCTTCTTAAAACAAATGCAATTTTCAATTTCAACTCTACAATTCTTAAAAAATGCAATCTTTCTTTACATGCACTAAGCTAATGACAAAGACTCAAAATATCAAAAATGCCAAGCAATGAAAAATGCCTAATATTTTTGTATTTTCAATATAAGAAAAAATGAAAATGCATGGACTCAATAGCAACTTGATATATAAAAACTCTATTGTGTATATAAAGAGACAACTCAAGTAGGATACCAAGAAGCAAAATACCCAGCCCAATGTACAAGAACAATCAAAATGAAAAGGTGATGAGAAAGAATCATCCCATAAATTCAACCAAAGACAGGTTTCCTTTCATCCCACAGACACTTAACAGTCACTACAGAGACCCAAGAAGACTCAACAATCAACAAAACCTACCCAACAACCACCAAACCTAGCAAACAAGAAAAAGAGGTTGATGTATGTGATTGTTCAGGGAAACAGTGCATATGTACGCAACTTGCAGAAGGACAACACGCGTATATTATGACTGTCAAACAAAAACCCACGTATATGTTTCAAAAACAAAGCTAGGAAAAGGAGAAGGTTGAAAGACTCAGACCCGGAGTGAACAGAGGTTGTCAAGAAATGATATGATAAGAAACACAATAGGAACGAGAGAAATCTAAGGAGAAAAACACTCCAAACCCTAAGAAAGAAGATTCAACTCCATGGTATGGTCATTAATCCTGTTACGAGGAAAATATTTCTATGGCTAGGGTAAACCACAACAGACGTAAATAACTGCAGAAATCAACTCTATTCTCAAGTATGCTATGTAAACAAACATGCTAGCGAGACAAGATAAAAGGCCTACCTCGTCGAGACGTTCGATGAAGCCCATCATTGAGCACTTGACCCAAAGCAATATACGTGTAACTAGTCCTCAACAACCAAGCAAAGAAAGCATATGGTGATAATATATGATGTTAGCACATTCAATATCATAATCCATTAATATACATAACAAATACGCCCATGGAATAATAATTCAAATATTTGCAAGATATCAATTGGACAGGAATATAGTATTTATATTAATATATGATCAATAGAAGTGAAAAAGTTACATACTTCCATTTTGGCACAGTTCAGAACCGAGAAACTAAGTTCCTTCCAGTTGGACCTCCACCACTTCAATCCTTCACCAAAGGCAAGCTCATAGAAGAGAGACAATGAATTTCTCAATCAATAAGGGAAGAGCTTGGGGGTTGAACACTGTGTTCGGACTTAAAGGACAAAGGGATGCACACTCAATATGAAGTGAATAATTTCTCTAGAGTAACTTTGCTCTCAAAGTTGAATTATTTCTCCTCTTTTCCATAGCTTGGAATTGGCCCATTTATAGCCTTCAAATGGAACTAAAGGGCCGAGTCAGAACATTTCTAGTATATGGAAGGCCAAGGATCATAGATATCCTGTCATGACATGGAAACCTGACACCATTTTTCATTTTTTGGCACAAATCCCAATGTACACGGGTTGTAGTGGTGTAGCCTGCGTATACACGTGTCGTATAATAGGCAAGGTGCGTACATGTGGAAAAAATGTATTTTTTAGCTCTCGGATTTGTAAAAAGGGATGAAAAGTCTACATAGGGAAATAGAAAAAGGCCATCTATGCAAGATTTCATAGGGTGAGGCAAATATTTCTATAACAGAAACCCAATTGAGAAAACTAGCATTTTTTCACCTTCTCTACTCCTCCTCCTCATAATTTATATAGAGAGAAAGAGAGATATTTACAATATATAGAGAGATTTTCTCCAACATCTGATGCCCTGATTCCTAAACCTGAATTAGATTACAATGGACGAAAATCGTTAGTCAAAGAGCCATCGACCAAAAAATGATTGGACAAAAACCTTTGACCAAAAAAACATTGGTCGAAAACCATTGGCAGAAAAACATGGGCCAAAAACATTGACCCAAAATCCACCCTGATACTACAAAGAATAAAAAACATATCCAATATTGTTCAACTTGTTTTCTTTGTATATATAATGGTATATTATTTTTATTAAGTCACCAATCTATGGCATGAATTCCCATTTCCTATCTACACCAATAAAACTTCTCACTTCTCACGAAATTTGTCAATGAATTTGCAACATTTTGCAAGGTGTCAACCTTCTCCAACGATACCTTCTTTCTTTCAACCATGTCTCTCCCAAAGTGGTATTGCACATTAATATCCTTCAATTAGGAGTTATAAGCATGGTTCTTTTCCAGGACGATTTCACTTGGACAATCACAATCTAACCTCACAGGTTGTTGTTCAAACCTAATATCTGAACACAATCTATGCAACCATACAACCTCTTTACTTTCATGAGTGGCTACCATGTATTCAACTTTTGTAGTTGATAGTGCCACTACATCCTATTTCATACTCATCAAGTTGATAGCTCCTCCAAATAGTGTAGACACATAACCACTTATAGATCTTCTATGATCCAAATCTCTAGCCTAGTCAGCATCAACAAATCCATGTACATCTAACACTCTATCTCATTCAATTTTTCCTTGATATAATATTGCATAATTTATGGTGCCACAAAAAATACCTGAAAATACTTGTAACACTTATCTAATGCTCCTTTCTCGGTTTTGGAATATACCTACTCAAAACTCTCACTACATGGGCAATGTCTGGTCTAGTGCATACCATGGCATACATTAAACTTCCAACAACACTAGTATAAGAAACATGATACATGTCTTCTTTCTTTTACAGAGTCTTGGGGCATTGTTTTTCAAATAGATTTGCACCTATAGGAATAGGGACCTTTACCAATTTATATTCCTTCATATTAAACATGTGCAAAATTGTCTTAACATATTTTCTCTTATTCAACCAGATTTTCCTACCTGCACGATCTCTCTTAATCTCCATCCCCAAGATAAAATTAGCATCATTGAGATCACTCATGTCAAACTTGGAGGATAGTTGTGATTTCACCTCCTTGATAAGATTCATGTTGTTTCCAACCAACAACATGTCATCGACATACAACACTACATACAAAAAATGTTCACCAACCTGTTTGCAATATACACAATTATTAGTCTTGCTTTTCACAAATCTCAGTCGTAGTACATATGTGTCAAACTTCTGGTACCACATCCTAAGACATTGATTTAGACCATAAAGGGACTTCCTTAACTTATAGACCATCTCCTTCTTACCCTTTATTATAAATCCCTCAGGTTTCTTCATGTACATTTCTATACAAATTCAAAAGGTAACAATGAATCCAAAGATTGTAAATCAACCAATGGGGAAAAAATTTCCTAGACCATCACATAAATAGTGTAGAGAGAAGCCACATCAAACATCAGCAAAGAATATGAACCCGCTGAAACTACAAGAGTAAATTCAATCTCCCCATCCTACCCATGGAAGTGGTGTCAAGGGAGATAATCCCTTAGTATTATCCCTCTCCATGCAGATAGACCATTAGATAATCCTTCTGAGGGTTTGAAGTACCCCCATGGCGCCAACCCCACCACTTGTTCGGGGGCTGTGCGACCTCCCAGTCTAGGATCGTTCATTATTTGAGTCGAAGCTGCTCCTTAGATTCCTTCTTGGATCCCAAAATTCTATCATAGGTCCTTTCTTTTGCTGGCACAGGTTATGTGGCACCCGTGGACATTCTCCTTAATGCTTTTAAAATTCAACACTGATATCGCTAGCTCTCTATGCTAGGCTCCTTCCTTGATGTCCACACACACAGTTCTCTTCCACAAGTGACCATGGACTATGACCATGAGCCAGCTCCCTTCGTGACCCCATGCTTCAGGACTATCGCGAGCGACTTGCTCCTCCTTCCTGACTTCCAAATTGGCGAATACTTCGGGACCAATCTACGGTCCACGTTCCTCTTGCGATCAACGCTTTTGATCACTTTCGCAAACTCGGACTTCACGAGCTCCTGTCTCGGGTGTTCCCTCCTAGATTTTCTTGAACTACGTGGATCTATGCCACATGTCCTATGGATCCAACAATCCAGAATGAAATCACTCTTCGCGAATTCATGAGGACCCTTTGCTTGCTCCTGGAAAACCTTACGAAGTTCCTTCTCCTGAACCTCTCGATCTTTTGCCACCTGTCTTCTCCTCAACGATGGTTGACTTTTATGTCTTCGGGACTTCAGTCAGTCCTCGACTCCTTTTTCCACTCAGTGAAAATTCACCTTTCGAGACTTAAGTTGTTCTCAAAACTCCTTCTGCACTCCTTGCAAACCTTTGCGCAGAATTCCTTCCGCGAATTCACTAGGCTTGAAAACCTTCCAAGTTCATGTTCCTTTTTGGACTTCTTCATGCCCTCCTAGCAACTTCTCTCTCTTCCTCCTAAGCTTTGTAAGATGGACTTACATTTTTGGGTGCATTCCTTGCACTCGGTTAGGATTCTCTTATGGCTTCTTTCTCGGCCTTATGGAAAGGTTTAAGGCATGTCCTTTCCTTTGTCGATGCACTTCTTGCAAAGCCTTGCTTTAGAAGAATGTTTATCAATTCTGGGATTCACCAACACCTTCAGTAGTTTTGCTTCTGTGCACGCTCACACTGACTCGATGCCCTTCGGGCAGAGTGTTTCAAAGTGTTCAGTAAATCTAAGATGTGTTTTCTCCCACATGGTCTTTCTTCCCAAGGCATTTAACCACCTTGCAATTTCTCCCTGAGTCTGTAAATTAACCTGGTGTGCCCTCTTGAAGCTTATCTTCTGACTCCACTGAGTTTAGACACACACTCCTTGTGTTGTCTTACAAAGTTTCCACCCTTTGTTGCGCACTCCTTGCACTTAGCCTAGAAAACCAGACTTAACTCAACACACTCTCGGATATAAAACTGTATCTCTATCCCTGCAGATGATTTATGACATTCACCTACAATTCAAATGCATGTAAAAGACATTCACAACACATCATCCATTAGACATAAATGTAAAACAGGAAAAACTGTCATTTTTTATTAATGGTGGAATTCCAAATTACAATGGTGGATTCCAAACTACAACTGATTCTCGGCTCTATGTATCCCTCCTATACATCTCTACCAACCTGTCTAACAGTCTACCACCTTACCTATCCCTTCTAACCTCTACTTTTCTTACAATACAAAGATTTATACCAGAGGCGGTCTATGAGCTTCCCTCGTAAGATAAATTAGTGGTGTCAAATCACCATTCAAACACCTATCTAATGGACAGATTGCAATGATGGAAATCTTCTCCAAATCAGATCCATATCCCTTCTGTCGTCATCCTATTAATGGCGACCTTATCTCAAGCTTGTGTGAAGGCATATCTCACTCTTTCCATCTTGTCCTCAATTAATGCCCCAAGCACGCCTTAGATTCTCGAGGCAATGAGAGGGCGGAACCTCTCCTTCCTTGAATGTGCACCATGTGTGTTGATTAGTTGAAGTGTGTTGAGGTGTAGCGATGCTCCTGCATCATACTTCATAGCGGAAAAAACCATGAGCTTCTTCTCATGAGCTTTCCAACGTGGCTGAAATCCACCTGGATCCGAAACTTTCTCCTGGAGTTGTCTCTCAGCTCCTCTACTCTGTTTCTTCTGCTCTTGCATCTTCCCCACTGCTCGTGAAAATTTCCTTTCATCCAGCTTCCTCTTTCTAACTTCTTCCTCTGTCGAATCCAACATCATCTTCCTTATCTCCTCGATCACCTCATCTAGTTGCTCCATCAGTTGGTTTTTCTATTGCAGACTAACTAGCTACACTTCCTCCTTGTCAATGGGAAAATCACATTGACTTCCCAAGACATCTTCTTCCTTTGTGGACTTAGCTTGACACTCTGCTACAGCCTTCACTCCTGTAGGATCCTTATCACTGGGCTTCTTCTCAGCTACCACCTCTCCTAACAAATTCACTCCTGCCAGTCCTTCGGCTGGTCCCATTCCAGCTTCCTCCAGCAACTCCTCATGCTGGTGTAATCCTCCATATGCTTCCAAATTAACCTGTTGGATGTGCATTCTTTGCAATACCACTCTCCTCTCAAGAGATTCCAATTCCCCAAACAGATTTGCAAAATCGATGCTATATGTTTCGTCTTGAGTTGTAGGCTCCAGTGTTGCAGTCATATCCAGTTCAGCTTCCTAGTTGAAAACGTCGAGCAATTCTGCTAAATGCTCTTCTTCTTCTGTTGGGACAGACCTTGGTATCTTTTACTCCTCCTCCTTGACAGTCTCTATTGGTTGTCTCTCTATTTCACCTGCAACATATACACTAGTCTCTCTTTGGCCACTTGGTAGGAATATATCGACTCCTCCAATGATCAGAACATCCCTCTGATCCTTCTCCTCTATGAAGAAAGTTTTTAACTTCTCATAATCTTCATTCATGCAACTCTTAGTTCCACATGAATCTCCTCATGAGTGAGGTCTTTCTTCCGCCTCCTCTTCACGTGTTAACATCCCCTAATGCAAATTCTCAACTGAGCTTACTTCTTCTCCCTTGTCCACCTAGAAAACTGGGATGTCTCATATGCCCACCTGGCAGTTTATGAGACCCATTGATCCCATCTCATTGCCCACCTGGCAAT
>JASDQU011105018.1:0-14467 GCA_032191745.1 Picea mariana
AAATTCAATCTTTCTTAGGTGCGATAAATTTTTTACAAAGGTTTATACCAAATTTTGCTAAGATTGTCAAATTGATCACAGGAATGCTGAAGAAAGATATCAGAGTAAATTGGACGATCGAGGCTAAAGCGTCGTTCGAGCGTATTAAAAAAGTCATCAGCGAGGCACCTATGTTAACAAGCTCAGATTACTTGAAAGATTTCCTCATCTTCTCATTCACTTCTCAACATACTCTCACCGCAGTGTTGCTACAAAAAGATGATGAAGGCTTTGAACGCCCGATCACGTTTTTTAGCAAGAGCCTTAGAGACGTCGAACTAAAATATGATATAATAGAAAAACAGGCGTACACAATGGTGAAAGCGCTAAAATCATTCAGAACTTACGTTCTACATTCAAAAATTATCGCGTACGTACCAACCAGTGCTGTGAAGGATATATTGGTACAGCCGGACAGTGATGGAAAACGAGGGCGCTGGCTCGCTAAGATACAAGAATTTGATATGGAAATCAAGCCTACTAAATTGATAAAGGGAAAGGGTCTGGCCAAACTCTTGGCTGAGTCGAACCTTAGAGCTCTTGACATCAATTGCCTATAGGGGGAAGACGAAGACACACGTTTGCAAGAGCCAGATGACCAAACATATCCAAGCGAGGTTGAAGAAAAATTCATGTCATCAGACTGGTATAAAGATATAGTTTTCTATTTGTTAAACCTGAAATGTCCAGATGGAATAACACCAGCCAAATACAGAACCTTAAAACTCCACGCTGTAAAATATTGCATCTCCGAAAATCAACTATACTGGAAGGATCCACTTGGGTTCTTACTGGTCTGTCTGGTTGAGTCAGAAACTCCACGGGTCATAGAAGAATTTCATGAAGGAATCTGTGGAGGACACCATGCATGGAGAGCCATAGCCTATAAGATCTTGAGGGTCGGATACCATTGGCTGAAACTATTTTCGGACGTCAATGCCAAAGTACGTTCCTGTTACTCGTGTCAAATATTCGCTGGTAAGTAGAAACTCCCTGCACTACCACTTGTTCCAGTCAAAACTGAAGCCCCGTTTCAACAATGGGGATTAGACTTCATAGGGGAAATCAATCCCCATTCCAGTGCTCAGCATAAGTGGATCTTAACAGCCACGGATTATTTTACAAAGTGGGTGGAAGAAATTCCAACTAAAAGGGCAACAGACTCGGTGGTGATCGACTTCTTGGAAGATAACATCTTGTCAAGATTCGGGTGTCCCCGAAAGATTGTTACCGACAACGCCCAGGCTTTCAAGTCCATGGCTATGGTCGACTTCTGCCAGAAGTACAGTATCGTTCTTGGCCATTCCACTGCTTATTACCCTCAGGGAAATGGGCTGGCTGAATCATCTAATAAGAGCCTGGTAAACGTAATAAAAAAGGTACTAAACGAAAACAAGAGGTCTTGGCATGTACATTTGAAGCACGCATTGTGGGAAAACCACATCAGCACTAAAAGGTCTATCAGCATTTCGCTGTTTCAGATGGTATATGGGACCGAGGCAGTTCTGCCTATAAACTTAGCATTGCCAGTGATAAAATTATGGCAGGATCAAAACGAAGAGCCCAATCATGTAACCAAAAGAATTAAACAACTGATTGAGGTTCAACAGCTCAGAGTGGAGGTTGATGAGAAAATACAAAAATATCATGACGATATGAATGCATTGTTCGATCTTAAGGCAAAGGACAGAGAGTTCCTCCCAGGTGACTTGGTGTTAAGATGGGATACGAGAAGGGAAGAAGCCGCGAAGCATGGCAAATTTGACCACCTTTGGTATGGCCCATTCAGGGTCTCGGCTCCAGAAGGAAAGAATTCCTTTCTTCTGGAAAATATTGATGGAGAAGTTCTCAGCGCCCCTGTCAACGGGCGATATCTAAAGCACTACATGACGTGATAGGCATCGGATAGAAAAGAAAATAAAAAATTATGTATATATATATATTTGTAAATAAATAAATTTTATTATGAGTTTTTGTACATATTTATGTTTCTGTTCAAATATTTATTTTCAATTTTTGGTTTTCGTTCCTAAATTTTCAACACATTTTTCAATCAGATCTGTATTTGTTTTTGCAGGATTCCAGCTTCAGATGAAACTAGCAGAAAAAATAATGTGCAGGTCGGTGTTGGAAATAGAACAACATAAAACAGGTGATACATAAGATAATTCATAGTCCACGAAGAAATTGAAAAGACAGAGGTGAGTTTTCTCAATACACAGGTCATGAAAGGCTGTTTTAGCAATCTGAGGTAATATTGTTCAAATTGCAATATAAAAGGTTAGATAACAGGATTATTTTTGGCTTCATAATCTTCAAACTAAATTTGAATGAATATGTTAAACCCAAAAACAGTCAGTGATAATTTTTGTTCCCAAATGTATTCGAAAACTAGTCCTGAACTGTTGTGACCTTTTGTATATTAAGCCATTGAATTGCTGCCTTGTTTTCTGTCTATATTTGGGCCTAACTTTTAGTGAGTCACTATCTTCCCAAGCCTTTGGGAAGGGATAAAGGTTTTTCGTTTCAAACCTCAGGGATTCTGAAGCAGATCTTAATAAGAAAACTGGTCTTCACAACCACTTGATCTTTTGCTAAGCTAAGGAACGTTTATAGTGATCCTAACTTTCCTAGGTTTTTCAACAGCGTTGAAAAAATCAAAGCTTGCTTGAACATGATGTTCCTTAAAATTTCATCATTTTCCCCTATCTCCCTAAGAACAAAAGGTCTTGTGAGGGTCAAAAGAAGTTTGATACCGAGTAATCAAAATAAGTGGACAGGCCTCTGATAAAAAATATTACACAGATCTCAGCCCTGATATAAACTGATTGCTCCCATTTTCGTGTTTTAAAAGTAAATACTAAGACAGGTGGTGAAAGGAAATTCAGAAATGATTGCCCCCACCTAGTCCATTAAGACGATGAAAGGAAATTCAGAAATGACTGCCCTCGTCTTAGCGTTTAAACACATAAATATTTTCCGAAGTGGTGAAAAGAAATTTAGTGAAAAAGGGGCCAGACAACTTCACCGGGGTACTGAACAGGCTCACTGGCAGTGAAGCAATGTCTGAGAGATCTATAAGGCTGTTACACATAAATATCAATCTACTACGGTAACCAACACTTTCTGAAAGCCTAATCATTTCCCCAAATTCCGATGGGACTCCCCTTTTTGGAATTGTATAATAACATCCTTTTAATGCAAGCCGAGAATCGTAAGATCTGTTGAATATCCTGGGATCGTTTTGGTTGTCTTAAAGCGTCCCCAAAGTTAGTAGTGAGAAAGGGAAAATTGAGAAAATGACTTCAGCTGTGTTTGAAAAGAGTATCTAAGTTCGAAAAAATTTCTGAGGTACAAAGCGAAGATTTCCCTCCCCTTCTATCTTTTTCCTTGATTTTTTCTGTTGATTTTAGCCTGTGACTCCATTTACCCAATATTGGCACCTAGTATACTGTTCTTCCTGCCTCACAGGGAAGCGGGATCCCTAGTTGGAGCCTATGTTGGAGCCGCCCTTGTTGGTTACCTTCCAAAAAAATTTCAATTTCTGAAACTTGGAATCTAATTTGACTTCCTTTTTTCCTTCCGAGATCTTAAAACTCTGAAAATATTGTCGCCTGAACAAAAATGCTTTTCCCACTTTCAAAACAGATCCATTCTCATAGATATGCTCGCTCTTTTTTTTATTTCGGGGTCTCGCAAGTCGGATATTTTAATCTTTGAATTCACAAGTCCCGAGTCGCGAAACTGCGAACTCGTTTTTAATTTTCGCCCAAGGCATTGACTAGGGTAAAACCTTTAACCCATGATTAGACATCGTCGGGATTTCATGCCTCGGCATTCGTCGAACCCAAGTTTTTGTTCTTACAGCCCTGATAGCCGAGAACACGATAACTTTTGTGAGAACCTTGGTCAAGGACTAAAGGTAAAAAACTAACCAGGGTTAATTTTGGTTCTTGGCACATCGCCACTCGACACTTTCTTTCATAAAGTTAAGGTGTCCAAAACCCCGATTCACGAATTTGCGACATGATTATAGCGAGATTAATTAGTCGCCTAATCTAATATTTCCTTCTCATAATTCGAGCCTTAATTATCGCCACATCGCGATATCGCGACTCTGCATATCATTTTCCCAAAAGTCTGTCCTCGAATTCTCGAGTCGCGATATGGCGAGTA
Organism: Picea mariana; assembly: GCA_032191745.1. NCBI lineage: Eukaryota > Viridiplantae > Streptophyta > Pinopsida > Pinales > Pinaceae > Picea > Picea mariana. Next base: position 4,216 of record JASDQU011105018.1, read on the forward strand.
AATTAATTATATAATTAAGGATGCACCAAATCACGGGTACCGTTAATTACGTTAAATTCGGCACTCGCAGTCTCGCGAGTTGAAGAGTCAAAATGTGAAAAGGAAATTCACGATGCAGCGAAAAGCAAGAAAATTATTTAAGTCGTTAAGATTTGTAATTTTAAATTAAACGATATACGTCCCGCGCATCGAGGTTGGCACACTTCACGAGGTATTTACTTGCTCTCCATAACCCGATTGCCTGTCAAGCCGCCGAACATTGATGACATTAATGAAGAATTAGGGTAAATCCACGAATAAATAAGATCGGATTTATACAATAAATTTGGTTTTATTTGCGATTTGACAGACTTATTTCAAAAGGTACAGGGTTTTCAAATATATACGAGATTTTCACTCTATTTTAAACATTTCTCATAAGCGCACAGAGCTCACCTTTCTCCGAGGGAACTCATTTCCGCATGTATACACAGGTCTATCGCAGAAGAGCGAAAAAGAAATCTTCAGCCATGGCTCCAAGGAGAGCAGCAAAAGCGAATGTTGAGGTTGCAGCGCAAGGTTCAGACAACGTCTTAGATACTTCACCTCGGACTGGCGGCTCAGTACCCAGCTGGTCATTTGTTTCAGATATTCTACAATCTGATTTGGTGAACTATTCAGACTCCGATGACAATGATAATGTAAAGGACGACCTGAACACTAAATACAAAACAGTTGTTCAGTCTGGTATGCACCTAGTTGCAACCAGACCACGGTTGCTCCCATACTACGACATGATCCGATGGGCATTGGATCACATAGACTTGCCCAGCAGAACTATCATAAATGACCAACGGACCACGGTCGGGACTTTCAAACCAGAGCATATCCAATCTATGTATAAGCTCCCAGCAACTTCTGAATATATATATGGCACTGAATTCCTGGAGGAATTCAAAAAGAAGGAGTACGAAGAATATGACAAAACCATGCCTGGTTTGATAAAAGATTGGGGTTCGCGCTCCGCGACGTTCAGAGCGAATGACAAGGGCGTGTATTTAATTTCTTCGTTGGAGCCACAGTATATGTATGTGGCGATGATGACATGCCGACTTTTTGGAAGGGAGGATACCGCGCATTTTTACATCCAGTGGGTACCTCTCATCTTTCGGGTAGCAGAAGGTTGCTCATTTAATTGGGCGAGGATACTCTCCGACAGTTTGTTCAACAGGGTCACAGAGTATCGGGAGCAAAAGGCAGCCGGGAGACCATCCTCATTCTTCATGTCTGCATATGTCATGGACACGATATGCTCCATGACGCCTTTCCCTTTGATGAATTGGGCTTGGAGTCCAACCCAAGAAAAAATTGTACATGAGTACCACGATAAACTGTGGGAAAATAACGCAAATAAATTTATATATGAGATTTTCAACTGGGTGATGGTGCCTCTACACATCACCATTTTTGGTCTGTCGCCACCTTGCATCTCGGATAGCATTGCTGCGAATCTGAGCAGTATCGCGGACTGGTACGTAGAAGGAGAGTTCTCCTATTTTAGAGTGTTCGAAGCTACTGTTCCTCCGCTTGCACTACCACTGTTCATCCCCGACAAGCTGGCCTGTCGCAAGATTGCTCGACAAATTGTGATTGGCGGAGTGAGTAAAGAGCTCAAAGCATCATCGAAGAAGGTATGGCCTTTTTTCCCCATTCGGCTAAATTCTTATTCTTTATTGGATTTTGGACATGCTAAGGCTGAGGCTGCAACCTTAGAAGACTTGAGTTTGGTCTCTATTGAGTAAAAAAAGCATGATCCTCCGAGAATTGTAAGCACTCATTTGGGAAATTGTGGATTAAAGAGGTTTGAACACGAGTGTTCACCCTCGGATGATATTTTCCAAGGGGCGAGGTCCTATGGGGAAGTGCAAGTTCGAATCAGATCCCTAGCACCCGAAGACATGGCCTCTGTTTTAAAGTTTCAGGAGCATAGAAAAAGATGTCTCCCCATTATGTTGGGAGGTTTGGGTCTCTCCAAGGATAAAGAGAAGGAGGCTGAAAGTTCTGAGGGGAAAACTTCTAACCCCAAAAAACGTCAGGAAGGGGAGCAGGAGAAGAATCCCGAGCAGGAGAAGAATCCCAAAACAAAAGAAGGGGCTACTGACCCACCCAAGGAACATAGTCCAGAGGTGGAAATAAAAAACACAGACTCGCTAGAGACTCAAAATCTGGAGACAGAGACAAAGACCTCTGATCCTCCGAAGGAGCAAGAATCACTTGACACACCAGGAAAAGCGGCGAAGCAAATCGGGGAGCCAATCACTTCTGTCACCCCTTTGCAGTCAACGCAAGGAAATATAGAAGGATGGATTTTCGGTGAAGAACTGAGGCCCATCAGAGCAGAAGAACTTCCTCCCAATGAGTTCTTCTTTGACAAAAAGAGAAAAGCAGTTGTGAAAAGGGAGTTCTGCCAGGATGAAGGATCAACTGCCAAAAAATTCAAAGTGATGACCGATGGGAAGAACAAAAAGAGTGATGAATTCGCCACAGAGATCGCAGGAACGCTAGGAGCGTATGCGTTGGAGAATCAATTCTCGGTCGAGATGTTGAAAAATCAGCTCAAGAGAAAGAATCGCCTGACCAAGACTCTCGAAGCCCGAGTAGCTTCGACTGCAGAAAGCGCTAAAAGTTAGACGAGTGGAGAAATAGAACTGGCTCGATCGGGCGATAAAAAGAAATAGAAGTCCTCAAAACCAAGTTGGAACAAGCGCATTCAACGATCCGAGATGGTCGGGTACAATCGGGTCAATAGAGGAGTATGATCACAGAGCTGCAGGCTCAATTAGAGGTTGCTGAAAGCAAGGTGATTGACATCGAGATTTTTAAATCCCGAGCGATCGATATTCGAAGCAGGATCTCTTCTGCGCAACAGAGTCTGCTAGATAAAGTTGGAGAGATCTGAGAAGATTGACTGTTAATGCATTGGATTTTTGATAATCTGATTGTCAAAGAAAGGAACGCAGAGGCTGCTCGGGTCGCTTTTCAAGAGGCGGTGATAGCTACTAACAACAGATTTTCAGCGGGTTCTCCCGGACTCACGATCGCTGAACAAACTAGAGGTAATATTTTGTTAAAGAATTGGGAACATGATATTACCTTAAGCAAGGAACAGGCCCAAAAAGTGACCATTTCACTAGAAGAAGTCTTCAATACTATAGATGGTGAGCTGTTAGGGATGGAGAATGGAGGTGACTCAGAGACGTTGAGGCAAATGAATATAGATCAGATTTCCCTCGACATGAAGGAGAACAATGAGAGAGATTCGGTGGAAATATCTAAGATAGACAGGGTAAACATGGCTCAAGTTGACGATCATTTGCTTCAACCTAGCGCACAACTCAGTGCCCTTGACATCATTGATGCACAAATGTGTGATAAACTTCCACAGTTATCCCGAGAGTGCTATTTTTCCGAAGCCAGTTGTCAAGCCGAGCCTTCACAGCTTGTATCCTAGTTTGTGGACAAATGTATCATGTACACCGAATCTATGCGAAGACAAGCACCTGGCACCTTTTGAAAATAGAGCAGGAGAGATGGAGTGATTTCGCTCCTCCCAGTTGTCAAGCCAAGCCTTCACAGCTTGTAATCCTAGTTTGTGGACAAATGTATCATATACATTGAATACAAGCAAAGGAAAGCACCTGGCACCTTTTTGAAAATAGATTAGGACAGATGGAGTAATTTCACTCCTCTAAACCGAGAGGCAAAATTTGTATAAATAGATCACAAAAAGAAGAGAAAAGGGATGGACTTTTCGGTATTGATTGTAATAGAGTTTTTGCATGAAAGAAGTTAATACAAGCAAATTTGAAGATTCCCGATTCTGTCACGACTGTGTTACAAGTTTGTTTCGTTATGTTTCTCGTTTCATTTCATTTCGCTTTTCATAATTGACGTGTATCGCTATAATTTAGTACAACCACTACTATAGTGAAGAGATTTCATATTTCTGTAACTGTTTCTTGTCTTTCCTCTGCACCAACTAATCAGCGGGTGTAAGACCAATTAGCATTTACAGAATTATATATTTATTTACACTTTGTCAATTGTTTCTATACTAGTTTCTCTTCTGTGTATGTGTGAGTTTTCTATTGACAGGAACCTTACGTTATCTACAGATAAATGTTTTTCTCTCATCCCATGTCTTTTTACTAAAAATAATACAGTTACGGGAAAGGGCCTTCATTTTGCATTCTTATTTCGTTCTTCATGCAAAAGTTTCTCTTTATTTTGACCGAATTAAAACAGCATATGAAACCTCCCCTTAAAGTCATTTCCATACTGGTACTGTTCCTCAATGACTGTCCCTGCATCAACTCAACCTAATATTCAACCCGTATTATCTAATCAAATACATATCGCCTTAAATCTTTTTGACACCATCCTTAAAACTGCGAACACCCGGGAGGAATTGGAACGTTCATGGGAAGCCATTGAACGAGATATTACTACTCAGGAACAGTTGGAAGCTAGATAGCGAGAACGTAGAAACCCTCATTAGTTTCCTACACCGAAGGTTAGCATATTCTTTGTATAAATCTTTAATATACTTTCGGATGCCTTGACACTGTACTATTAAGCCTTAAGTACAGACTCAGGAACAACAGGATCCAAACTTGTTCGATCTGGTTCCTTATCTCACAGTGGGTGGTATTTTGTTAACATGTAGGAATCTAATAAATAAACGGGAGATTGCAATGCTTAATATCTACAGACCATGCACAAATCAGAAGACTTTCTAGAATTCAGTGGAAGGCAATGACATTTTATCAATTAAAAACTTGATTATGGCAGGGGATTTAAATATCATACTCTCGTTGGAAGAGGCATGGGGCGGGGCCTGGGATGGTATTATTGATGATTACCATACTGAACTATTATCATCAAAAAACTTAATTGACATCAAATCGACAAAGCTGGTACCCACTTGCAGAAATGGTCGCCTTGGCCAGGAAGCGATCTCAAGGAGATTAAACAGGGTATTAGTCTCAGAGGATCTTCTAGTTGAGGTCGACATGTACAAGTCATGGGTAGAATTCCCATACATTTATGACCATGCTCCAATACTTTTTCAGTTGGAATTACCATCGGCATATAAGATCTACCCCTTCAAATTTAATGAATAGTGGCTCAATGATAAGGAATTTGTGGATATAGTTACAAAGGTTTGGAAAAACCATGTTTATCTCTCCGAAAGGGAAAACAAAAGAGAATAGTATGGAAGTTAGAAGATCTAATTTTTTTTACCAAAAGATGGAATAAAGAGAAGATGACCAAGAGCAAACAAAGTTAATTGTGATTGAAGCAAATATTAAAGATATCATTAAATATCTGAGTGGAGACCCTACTAATGAAGGAGCAATGGTATCACTTTGGCAATTAGAATTTGAAAGAAATGAGATTTTAAGAAAAGAGGAAGAACAATGGCGTTTATGCAACAGGGATCTTTGGTTGGCCAATGGTGACAACAACACCAAGTACTTCCATAAGTTCGTAAGACATAACAGAGTTAAGAAACATATCTGGGAAATCAAAAGGGGCGACGACGAATATGTCACGGATCAGGACTCCATTAAGGATGAAGTTGTGCTTTTTTTTAAGAATTTCTACAAGGCGTCGACTACGCTAAACATAACTGAACAATGTAAGATGATAGATTTCTTTCCTCAGATGGTTGATGATGCAGAATATTTCACATTGTACAGTCCAGTTTCCCTGGAGGAGTTGAAAACTGTTCTCTTTCATTTTAAGAAGGAAAAGAGTCTGGGCCCGGATGGGTGGACAACAGAGTTTTTTATGCAGTTTTTTGATGTTGTTGGGGAGGATCTCCTAGCAATGGTGGAAGAATCGAGAACATTAGGCTCTATTGTGGGAGGCCTAAATTCTACTTTCTTGACTTTGATTCTGAAGGCTAATAACCGAAAAACCTTTGACAACTTTCACCCTATTTCTTTGTGCAACCTGTGCTACAAGATAATATAAAAAATTATCGCCAACTAGATTAAACCTCTCCTGTCAAAGTCAGTCTCAATTGAACAAATGTAATTTTTAAAAGGTAGGCATATCCAGGATGCAATCGACACTGCTCATGAAATCCTTCATGGTATTAAAAATAAAAAATTGAAAGCCCTCGTTTTAAAATTGGACTTAAGGAAAGCCTACGATTGTATTGACTGGAATATTCTTAGAATGATCCTTCTCAAAATTGGTTTGGGGATTCAAATGACCAATTGGATCATGTCTTGTGTCACTTCTTTGTCCTTTTCTATTTTACTTAATGGGGAGGCCACAAACGTTTTCAGAAGAGGAAGGGGAGTCAGGCAGGGTTGCCCATTATCACCCCTCCTTTTCATCCTAGTAATGGAAGGTCTCGGTCTTTTATTGAAGAATAGTCTTGCAGAAGGAGTTATTACAGGGATTAAGGTTGCTAGATTGAAAAAAATCCTCCATCTACTATTTGTTGATGACATCCTCGTTATTTCTAAGGCAAGTCTCTTAAAATGGAGAGAGATCGACAACTGATTAGTCTTTTCTGTAAAGCCTTGGGTCTCGCAGTGAATCAAACAAAGTCCATTGTCCATTATGAAGGTCTCTCGGATTTAGAACTGAGCCAATTCAAATATTTCCTCCATTATACTTTTAGTGATCTCTCCTTTGAGTTCCGATATTTGAGATATTTCTTGAAGACAGGAGCACACCACGCAACAGATTGGGAATGGATTGTCACAAAAATTTCAAATAAAATCGACTTATGGTGCAACAAGTGTCTCTCATTCGGTGGGAGATATATTTTGGTTAAAACAGTATTGGAAGGACAAACTGTATACTGGATGTCCATGGAGGCATTGCCTCGCTCTGTTTTAACAAAACTTTGAAAAATGATGTTCCACTTTTTATGGAATGGACACCCGGACAGTCAACAATATCACCTCTGTAGATGGGAGGTTCTTTCAAGACCTAAAAAGAATGGGGGATGGGGTATCCGTAATCTCACCCAATTCAATTTGGCATTGAATACTGTTACTCTTTGGTGTGTTTTAACTCAAGAGAGTATCTAGCATCAGGTTATTAGGGATAAATACTTACATAACTCCACTCTCATCAACTGGTTTAGAATGCCCTGTCATAAGTGAAATTCAGCATCGAGGATTTGGCTAAGTCTCATTTGCACACTCCCTATTATCAATCACTGGATTAGTTGGTGCCCTGGAGCATGTCACTTAATTTCTATTAGGCGTGACAGGATCTTGGGCATTGGGAACATGTCCTTTCTCTCTGAATAACTTATCACTCTGCTTGATCAAAGACAAGTATCTATTCTAGCACAAGCTTCGACTGCGAGGAACCCGATTACATTTGCAGAGGTTTAGTGGAGAAGCGATGAACTGGAGCTGTTGAGTGATCACGCTACAAAATGGACAAACTTTACATTGGAGTTATGTGGTGCGGGGATCATGCTCATAGAAAATGAAAAGGATGTTCAATGGATTGGAGGCGACTCGTCTGGGGAACTCACTATCAAAAAATATTATAATGCGATCCTTTCAACTCATACCCTTCCGACTTGGAGCCATTGGAAGGTAAAATTATGGAACTGGAGTGTACAACAGAAAATTTTATTTTTTTTCTGGTTGGCTTTTGATAATAGAATATTAACTTGGGACATTCTTCTAAAAAAAGGGTGGGTGGGACCGGGTATCTGCCACCTGTGCAGAGCAAATTTTGAAGATAATCCCCACCTGTTCATCCATTGTTTCTTTTCAAAGGCTGTCTGGGCTATTCTTGCGCACATCTTAAAATTCAATTTATCATGGAATGGATAGACTCTTAGTGACTGTATGGATTCGTGGTTATTAAACAAGACAGTCTCCAAAATTCTCCCAATATTGACGAGCTGGTTCATTTGGAAGAAGCGCAATAGTGTTCTCTTTGAAGGGAATACACCCTCGGCATGGACTGTTGCCTACAAGACTATAAGAGCACTCATTAAAAAACATACAGATAACAATTCTCGGGTGTTAAGACTGAACCCAATCATCATATTACTTGGATATTCTTTGGCATTTTTTGATGGGGCCGCTATCACAGGGGGATCCATTTGTGGGGCAGGGGGCTCATTGAAGTGTTTATATGCTCTAGATTACAGATGGTACTTTAATTGTGGAGAGGGATCCAATACCAAAGTAGAGCTATTGGGAGCGTGGGCCACCCTTACCATTGCAAAGCGCCTAGAAATTCAACATATTCAGGTGTTGGGGGATTCCAAAGTGATAGTTGATTAGCGTAATCAAATCGGGAATATTCAAGCCATTAATATCAAAGGGTGGAAGATCAGAATTAGGGATCTGTCGGCAGCCTTCCAAGGTATCATCTTCCAACACATTTACAGAGAATACAATGAGGAGGCAGATAAACTTTCAAAGCAAGCACTATCGTCACCAAAAGGAAGACTTACATATTACACCTGGGATGGAGAGAATGTGGGGCCAAATCACCATTTGAACATCTTCTAGTTACCTTCTACTACTCATCTTTTTTGTAGTTTTGTTTCTTCTTGTGTGGGTCTGGAATGCAATATTATGCTACTATGAGATTACAGTCTTTATTTTTAGTTCTAGATTGAAGCAACCCTGTAGGGTTTTTAGTGCTTCTTCCATTTTTGGAAAGAGTTGATCAAGGTTATTATTATTTGTAGTGGGGCATTGCTGGTCAGAGAGATCTAGCCCGTTTTTTATCTTTATTTCTGATGATGTAAAAAAATTATACTAATATAATTTTTGTGCAAATTTTCTCATGGAAAAAAGGTTATTTAGAGTTTTTATTTCATCTTAAGAGTTGTTTTATATAATCAAAATCGTTGTGCTCACATTCATTCAACATTATTACAACTTAAAATTAAGTTATGTTGAGTTCATTGTCAATAAAAGAACATAAACTAAAGCATTAAATTATACCACCCAAACTACTTTGTGTAAAAGTTTTCAAGTATAAACCTTTATAATATTTTAACAATAAAACTAGTTTAAATTCCACATATTCCACGGCAAAGGTCTTCCATTTATAGTTTAAAGTTCATATATTTCATGGAATACGTCTTCTATTTATAGTTACCTAAATCCTTTTAAGCTTAAAAGAATCGACAACAATGAAACCATTTTATAGGTGGTGAAAAGAGATGAAAGGGTTTTACCAAAAAATATTCTTGGTTGACATGGTTCATTGATGAAGCACTCTGGTATGTTTTGATTAAACATCCAAGGATGCCCTACTTCAACATGCCTACAGAATGTGAAAAGCAACAATTCATCTATTTGGCTAATTAAATCTTAGGTATTGGAAACATGTCGACAATGAAGAATATTACACCCATTTGTACATAAAGGTAAGTCAATGCATATTTGTAAAAGGTAGGTGGAAAACGTGGTTGCCAAAAAAAATGAACAAACTAAAAAAATAATGAAATGAATAAAATTTGAGTCTAGCACAAACTTTGTTCATCTCATAATGATGATGTGTTGTGATTATATAAAAACAATTTCATATAATTGAAATTGTGTTTCAACTTGAGTACCCATTAGTATTTATTATTAAAAAAATCACATCCAAAAAAATTGAAATGTAAATCTTCTCAATGACATAATAACACCTATCCTCGTTATTACAATGACTTCTTCAAGCAAATATTGTAGGTGAGAGTTAAGAATTGATAGTAAATATTCTAAAACAACAATTGTTTTCAAGTTGAACATGTAAAGATGAAATATGCTTATGGGTGCATGAAAGATTTTTATTTATGAAATGATGTGCATGGCAGAGTTAGTTGTTTATATTATGACTATAATGATATGTTATTAACACAAATAACACAAAAAGAAGTAGATACAATGCGTCTATGAACTTTGTTGTGGTATTTATGAATCTACTATGAAGTGCTTAGTGCTTGCCAATGTTCAACTCCTCCACTTCCATGATTTATCCTTGTGTAATAGTGCTAAATATCTACTCCTAGCATCCTATTGCAATTGACATAAATTATAGCTTGATCACACTATAGAGGTTGTCAGTTTTCTCAGTTTTGAGGCATCTCAAGGATGTGCCACTCTCTTGCATCCTTTTGCAAAAAACACAAAAGTTTAGCTTAACCACGCTACAAAGGCTATTGGGTTTCTAGGTTTTGAGATATTTGAAGGATTTGCCAACTTCGTGGACGATGATG